>JAODVM010168843.1:0-32218 GCA_025400095.1 Phenganax marumi
TAAGAGTTTGTGTAGTCGATATCGAACAATGTAATTTAGTTTTAATATAATGGTAATATCTCTACAATTCATTTTTACCACTGCAAATGAGATAACTTAATAAATGATTTATCTATCTATCTATTTACGAAGCATTAGGGGTATTGCATTATAGTGGTTTGAGATTTACGTTTATTTCAAATTACAATTGTATTATTTCAGCTGGAATGATCTGAAGCGTAAAGTTGATCTTTGGGTTGAAATTCACGAGCTCAATGATCAAGGAATGTTTGCACCCGTGGAAGTCAACAGTCGTAACGATAATGCAACAGGAGGCATAATCCAGTTACGACAAGGTCAGAGTCGTCGTATCGTCGTCGGTGTACGGCCGCTTCCGAAGAGTGGTTCGCTGCCTGTCGTAATCGAGACTATCTCAGCTGTCGAGATCGGAAGTGTATGTCGACGTGATAAAAACGATGAGTTGTTGGATTCTTATCAGGATAGAGACCTATCCATGTGAGTACCTATATGAACGTCGGGAATTGTATATTTATAATATTTGAAGTATTTAAAGAAGATTTGCATTTTATCTATTAAAGCAAAAAGTTCATCTTCATTAATTGTTACATTCTCGATGTTGAAGTCAGGGATTGTACATAGTTATACTTGAGGCATCTAAGGAAGAACTTGATGTATCTTATGCAGGAAGTCCATCTCTATTGGTTTAAAATGGTGCATATTTTTAATATTTGTGTCATTTAAAGAAAAATTGCAATATGTCTTCTTATACAAATACTTCATCTTCATTGATTTTTAAAGTGTCAGATGTCAAGGTCAGGGATTGTACATTTTAGTTTGCGAGAGAAGTTATCAAAATCATTGATGAAGAAACGAGAATATCTTGATGAACAAATACAATTGGTCATGCAAAAGAAAGGTACAGTGATTTGCCTGTCGCTATCACGCTCTGCACAAACAAACAAGCAAACAAATTAACAAACAAACAACTCAAGATGCAATGTTTATAATTTTAGAAAAATCAGAGCAAGACAAAGAGAGGGAAAGCAGGTTAATAGATCAGTGGGTAAACTTGACCGAAGAAAGAAATTTCCTGCTTCATCCAGAACCCGGCAGTAATGTCCCTGGTTCACCCTCAAACAGGTCAGTTTTATGATTTTATGACATCGTGTTTCCAGTGATGATAATGCCTCATTATTTTCATTCAGCGATAGTTATAAGTTCTTTGAACGTTTTCATGGTGATAAACTATCTCATACAAGGTTTTGTGGAAAGACCACGTCAGTTTATTTATGCAGAGCTTTCGGTCCGTAAGCCCGGAAAGTCAGGGCTTTGCACTGATGACGGTCCGGGTTTACGGACCGAAAAGCTCTGCATAAATAAACTGACGTGGTCTTTCCACAAAACCTTGTATTAGACAGCGATAGTTAATCTCGATCACTTTTTATCCATTTTGAAATTAGCATTCATTTTGCAATTATTTTTGTTACTAGAAGAGCTTCACCAGCGATGGAAAAACATATTCCAGTCATATTTCTTGATTTGAACGGTATGAAAATCAAATTCTTTAATTCGTGTAGGGTACTGCTTGTGGTCAATATTACAGAGCATTGCCCAGTGTTTTATATAACAAATTCTGGCTAGCTCTTGGGTATATGAATTTTGTAGCGTATTTGGCAGAGTGCTGCGCCCGTAGTGCACGAGGGCCTGACCTGAAGTTACATTCCTGACAGAGGGGTAGCGTGGTTGCATTTTTTTTGTAACCGGGGACCGTTCCTGTTCAGGGGCTAGTTGCATAGCACTCTTAACTACATTTAAATGTGATTGTCTTGTTAAAATGTAGTTAAGTCTTCTACACGCGATTCTGATTGTTTAACTTCGAAAGTTGGATAGCGTTATCCATTGGATAGTGAATTCTTGAACGTTCATTAAATCGGAGAAAAAGGCCAAAGCTTTCATTTGGGTCAATGCTATAAATATTAGAGGTTTTAATCTATCAGTATCAGTTGTAATGCTATGGAAAATTTTACGAAGGCAGCAAAAAATCACTATTCAGTAGATAGCGCTGTCCACCTTTCGAACGACCGGTCTCAGGTCTTTAAAGTCTAGAAAGTTGACAATATGTTGGATATCACTATCAGCTAGAGCTTCAACTTTAATATGAAATGTATTTGCCATATTACTCCAGAATGTTACTAATATTTTAGTTGGTTTAATTTTAGCTGAAGGTATTCACAATACGTCAGTGGGTGAATCAAGCGTAGCAGGACTGGACTCGAGTCTTTCCTTTGAAACGGATAGCAAAATGAAACAACTGCCTATGATTAAATACGACCAGAAAAATGTGAGGGATACAGTACCAAGCAGTTTTATTCCGGCATTTTTTGCTCGACAAATTTTTCTAGACAAATCTTACTCCACAAGTTTTCTTTTACTAGCGAACTTATCAAAGTCCTTTCTGAATAGACTTTTTTGTCTATATTTTGGTGTCTATTCGTTTTTCTTTTCCTAGGTTTGCATAACAGTATCTTGGGATTCTTCTGTCCACGATTCACCGTATCTCAATAGAGCAACTTCAAATTCAGAGCGAGTATATTTGATAATCAAGGTAAACTAAATTGCTCGTTGAATTTCATTTTTGAGATCATAATCAGACTACTAAAGTTTTGCTACTAATTCTTATGCAGGCTCATGTTCGTCTGAGCAGTCCGCTGGCAATGGATTTGATATTACGTAAAAGGATATGCGTGCGCATCTATAAGCGACAAAGTTTGAAGGACAGTTTAATGAAGAAGATTTGGAAGGTGAAGAATCTCATGAATTGTCCTCTAGGATTTTGTTTTATCAAGATTGAAACTGGTTTTTGTAAGATGTATTTTGGTACCCAAACTTAAAATTTTTCCAGCCAATTTCGTGGTCTTAAAAATATGTTGGGTTTTTCCAGGATAGTCGAACACGATGTTGTGTGACTTATGAATTGGTCTCTCATATACCACGGGTAAGATTGTTACGGTATCTGAGTCTATCTACCTATAATACTATACATGGACTTGCTTTCATCCTGCGCTACTGCCAGCACTTCGTACTAGAAACTGTCTAAATCGATTTCAGCAACCCGGTGAGGAGACTGAGGAGAGAGGTACTCTCGCTGAACGAGCGGCTGCAGCCGTGAGCAAGAATGATGAAGAACATGAAATAGTACTGGAAAAATATCATCGAGGAATTTCACATGTTGAAGGATTACTGAAATTGGATAAATTACGTCAGGTAGGTCCACGTGATAATCAGGTGGCCGACATGTGAAAGACATGTGACATTCATGTGAGAAACATGTGACTGTCACGTTAAAAACATGTGACTGTAAGGTGCGAAGCATGTAACTTTCATGTGAAGAACATGTGGCTTTTACGTGAAGAGCACATGACGCTAAAAGTTTGCCATCATTTAGGAAGTGGTTGTGAAGGAAAAACTGGCAGCAAGTGGAAAGCCTCTGAGGAAATTTGCAAGCACGCCTAATTTACTTCAAGGTGTAAGTAGGCGGAGAGTTTTTCCTGAAATCTCCACCAAGATTTTGACCATGTTTCTTGTTATTTGTGCAGAGTTTTGACTTGTCTTCAATTGGTAGTTCCAAAAATGATTCGCTGGACGTCGAATTCGGTCAAGTAAGTTATGTTACCTTTGTTATTCAATATGTGCGCTTTTCAACTGTATACTCAGTACTCTTTGACAAGTGCGGCTTCTACTACAATTCGCTGGGTTTTTACGAGCGTAGGTTGTGTTGTTTCTAACACTCATGAAAGCATAGCAATCGAGACTGACGACATTCTCTGATAATTAGGGATCCATGAAAAAGGGTTCGCCTGCTCAAATTCGCAACGTTGCTGTCTCCTTTGATGACTGGGATGGCCCTACATCGACCAACACCGCAAATCTTTTGATTCCAAAAGTTGGGTCCAGTACTCCGAACAACACGCTCGAAACGGTCCTGGAAACTAGCGCGCCTTCGTCACCGCTACCAGTTGTCATGATTACCGAGACAAGTTTTCCGTATACACCTGAGAAAGGTAGTCCCAGGGTTGCGCGATCTCTGGAGTTTGATGACGAGAAAAAGCCTATTAAAACTCGAGAGGAGAAAGAGAGTTTGGCTCAAACCTCTAGCGAAGAAAATGCAGTTTTTGTCGACCCTGTGTTCAAAATGCCTGTTCGTGATAAACTTGTTGAAGTTCCTATAGAGTTCGACAATCTAAATAACGCGAATAGCGGTGCTTCGGCACTCAAAAACGACACGAAATTTGAAAACGAGTTGGCAGCAAAGTTGAACTTGATGAACTTCGATAACAAGTCGAGCTTGGTCCAATCTTCTGTAGACTCCGATGTTTCTTCGATCGGAAATAATCGTCCAGCAATCGGGGGCTGGTCGGGTTCTATAGGTAATGACTTATCGAACTCTGTTGATTCTGGACTACATGAAAGTACTGATCAGTTGTTGGATACGCGAGAAGATATGCACGGATCGTTGGGGCCGAGTAGTACACGGAGAGACTCTGACGGTGAATTGAGGATAGGACAAGTTATCACTGTGGGGGACTCTAAAGTTGGTTTAGTACGGTATATTGGTCCGACCGAGTTCGCCGCTGGGGAGTGGGTCGGAGTGGAATTGGAGTTACCAGTCGGTAAGGGCGTTTATCTTTTTAGATTGGATGAGATGGGTGCATTAGGGTAACAGAGGTATGTCCTCGTGTTCATAAACGTTTTACTCAATTTTCAAAACATTTTCTTCGTACAGGTAAAAACGATGGTGCTGTGAACGGTAAACGATATTTTACGTGTAAACCAAAGTATGGGACTTTCGTTCGGGCGGATAAAGTGACCCTACCGAATACTCGCCCAAAGTCTACTTCGTCTAGTCGCGTTTTAGTGACTAAACAAAGTCGCCGGATATCCTCTCCCGGAACATCATCGCGCGATACTTCCGGGGTTCAAACTCGGAGCAAACCCCGGGAAAGTAGTTCTTCCGATACTACTAAAAGAAAGGAATTGAATAGGCGGTCGAATATTTTATTTTAATTTAATATCTAGAACACAATTTTGTTTTAAATTGGCATCATTCGTATTTCATATAATGTTAAATGAATTCTCTTACACAAAATATTTAGGACCATTTTGGGATAAAATTGTTTGTAAAAATTGGCAACGTTTTAATAAAAATATTTAACTCGGAAGGCAGACTTTTATGCATCGATTATTTCACGTGAAAGAACATGTGACATTCACGTGTAGAACAGTGTGATTCACACGTGAGGAACGTTTTAGTTTCATGTGAAAACCTATGACTTTTATGAAAGAACCATGTGACCAAGCTTGATTATTTGCCAGCTGAGCAAAACCAAAACTAATTTCACACAAAAGTACCACAATTCTTCAGTTCTTCTACAAAATTTATTACTATACCACCCACTAGTATACCATGTCTATGAAGGTAGTTCATCAAAATAGTCAATATGTGCGCCAGACCGGTAACGATTTTGTTTTAACAGTACCATCAGTTTTTCTGCAGAAGTCCTGGGATCTAGAACAATGTCCTAGAAAAAGACAGCAGCAGGTGGGTGGGTGTAAAAACCTAGGTTTTAAGGTAAAACATTTTCGTTGCATTATATGTGATTACAAGTGAGTAAATTTTTTGTCTGTTGGAAACAATACCTTTTCTTTCATTTCACTAAAATATTTTCTGACCTCATCACTGTCGGAATTGTTTAGGATATCCTCATACATTTCGGTTTTCAGTGGTCCTGGGGCGTAATTCAGCACACGAACTTCTTTCTAAAGAAAAGAGACTGAATTCAAGTCTTTAAGATAAGATAAGGTAAGATAACGTTTAACAGCACATTTTCACATATGGAATGAATTACAATGTGTTTACATTAAAACTATTACAATACTGAAAGTAATTTAGACTATGGCTACGACTATTTAGAAATGACATGAATTAAAATGTGTTAATATAAGGAATATTACCATAGTGGAAGTAATTTTAACTATTACTATGACTAATTAGAAGTTAAAAGCCAGGACTATTTAAAATCATTGTTCTTGTTAGTGACTATGATTGAGCTAGGGAAAAAACTGTTTTTGAAATGACTCAAATGTTTCAAAAACGTAAAATCCCTGATCTTGACATATAAATATTTCAAACTAATGAAAAAGAAGTTTTTGTAAGAGAAGTATATTAGAATTCTTTACATGACTCAAATATTATACAAATGTACAATCCCTGACCTCGATATTAAATATGAAATAAACAGACTGTAAATAATGTGCAGTCTACTTACTGATTCCAAGGCTAGGACTTCATGAAACATATCTCTCGCTGCTTTTCCAGCACAATACAATGAGAGTGAGGGTGTGGCCAGTACTGCGCACTTTGATGAAATATTGATCACAATTTTTTTGGCAGATGCAAAATGATTAAGAAAAGATGAGCTAAAAAACGTGTAAGAATAATGCATAAAAAACTTGAGCAAAGAAGGATGAGTTGTGGAGGGGTATGTGATAACAATATTAAGTTAACCTTGCATTCATCCATCCCCCCTTTACAATATTCTTACGTAAGATAAAAACATGACGTCATATTTAAATCCATGTACTCTTGGATTTTTCCAACATCGGTGTAGCTTGTTATTGATTTAATCTTGTCTCCTAGACTTCCAGCATTGTTGATTAATATCGCATGTTCACACTTGTTGCTTTCATTCTATTTAAAAGATAAAAAACAATTTAAGTACCCTTGCACGGCGACGCTCCCTATTCATAAATTTTACTCTTTCTAAAGCCAGATGATTTTACTTGTCAGGGGGACCAGGACTCGTGCCAGGCAGTGGATTGATTGGCAAATTGAATACTCACATGACAAAATAATGATGGCATCAACTTCGAGAAACCTTCAATGTCTCCCAAATCTTGAGCAATTAAATGGACTATAGTATATGAAATTGAAACAAGATGTGAAATGCGATCATACAATCAATTGTATTTTGGGCAGTCTTGCTTGCATGATGCTTGTTTCAATAATTAGCCCATTAGCCAAGATTGCCCTAGGCCCTCTGGGCTCTGGCGACTAAAATTGTCTAGTGTTAAACAGGGTAAAATAGGAGTAGATTAGTAGAATGCAGTTTAGTGGACCCCAGGTCAGTGGCATAAGGTGTCGACTAAACTCCAGTTGTCCCAAAATGTATTAGTAGAGGCATTATGAAGTACTGCCAGTGAAACAGGTTAACACCACTGCTAAATTAGCCAAATTTTGAGTAGCTCCATCTACTCACCGTTTATGTTGCTACATATTTGTAGTACAGCATTCCTAGTCGTTTCAAGGCCTTCCATTGACCGAGAAAGCAGCACTAGAACAGAAGTCTTCCCTTCATCGTGTTGGGAAAATTCTTTTGCTAGTGAACAAGCCACAGAACGACCAAAGCCTTTGCTAGCCCCAGTAATTATTACATACGTTTTGCTCAGAAACATGGCCATTTTTTCGAGCGAGTTGAACAAGAAGCAATAATGTGGTGGTCTAAGTAATAAGAAAAGTGTTCAAATTAATGAATATTTACTTTACAATGCAAGTGGAACGAAAAAAATTAGTCGTTCATTTACATTTTCAATATAAATTGATTTATGTTTAAGAAGTTTAAGGAATTTTAAGTCGAGGAAATTTCCTTACAAAACGGAAACCTTTTTCTTTGAATCACCACTTGCATTAGCTTGTTTGAATATGTCTAGAAAACTTTTTTGTTGAGTTGTAATTGAAAATTTTAAAAAAATACAGGATTTCTTTATATTTTGTTTCTAAATAAAGTGCGTATAAATGTTCATTTTTTGTGAAATGCCAAAGAAATTTCAAAGATTTTTACCCAGAAAAGGAATTTTTATTTTTTATGGAAGATCAAGAGCTTTACACGCGCGGGAAAAAATTCCCAATTCAAAATGGCTTTTCACGTCGACAAGAAAAGCTGTTTTAAACCGTTTTTAATTGCTTAAAACAAGCAACATTCGATATACTTTTGTTTGTCGTCGTTAGTAGATGATGTGTAGATATGTTATTGATTAAGTTTTACAACAAATTCTTTTTAAAAATAAATCTATCGACGAAAAATTTGGACCCAATTTTGAAGTCCGGGCATGAAATCCCAAATACAACGAGTCAAATGTTCAAAGGCTGCCGTGATGGGTAAGCACAAGTTTGTTGATAAAGTTCATCTACTGATTGTTTGTAGGTTCGACTCTCAGCGCGGACCTAATTTTCTCATGTGAAAAGAGTTCTGCCGAAAATCCTAGATTTTCTCTGGTTTCCTGGGTGGGTTACGATAAACAGCTTAGGAAAACTAATACCACAATTAATTGCTGTAAAGATGAATAACTTAGGTTAAATATGAACATAGATGTAGTAAAAACCATGCAGTTGCACTGAATTGTAAATTGGTTATGAAAAGTCCTTGTGGAATAACCAATAAAATATCACATTATATCATTTCATATTAAGATTTGTTTGTATAAAAATGATTGCGCGTTCAATTGTTCTATTGTATACGCATCAGTTTCTAGTGCGGAAGCAAATGTTGCCAAATTCAGCTGAAAGCAGACATAGCTCTTTAACCTTTGCGCATATAAGGTAGTTTATCAAGCGTAATAAGAATTCAAGGTAATACGGTTATGAATGCGTGCTAATAGCAAAGATACCTTTGTCTTCAGCACTAAAACCTTTGTTGGGGTGGAGATGATGACGTCAAAATACGTTGTATGCGAAAAGCCATCCTCCCTCGCAGCCGCTTTTCCCGCGTGGCCCGCGTGCGTAGGCTGAGCGTGCTTTTTTAAACACGCGCAAGAAAAACAGACCCATTTCGTAATAAAGTTCTAGTAAGTTTTGATCCGGACAAATAGCAGGATGTTTATCACCACAGCCGGATAGAGCATTATAAAATTTTGTAAAATGGCAAAAATCTAGATTTCGAATGTTGTGTATTGTGGAAAGCATAGTCATGCAAAGTTTGCAAGTTTTGTATATTTTTGTACTAAGCGGCCGAAATTCATATCTTTTTGTCAGAAAGATATCAATTTCGATTGTGTAGCTAATACAAATATATATAAAAATTGCAATATTCGAAAGGCTATGTTTTGCCACATTTTACAGCATTACGCATCCAAACTTTGCACTTTTACTAATTTTTATGACACTCTTTTATGAAATAATGCACATACTCCTGACATTAATGACTGTACACACAGAGGCGGTAAATTTAGTTGATACAGGTGTAACCTAGTGACTAAAATTAATGAGGAACATAAAACTTCATGTTTATCAACAGCATACGCTTTAGCCATGGGCCATGGCCAAAAATTAAAGACTATTTATTCGTGCTCAAAGTGTCGTGTATCGAAAGTTGAAAAAATAATAAAATTAGAGGAGAACTTCAAAGTATATTTTTTCAATACACTTTACGACACTTTCAATTTTTCTTCTGATTACATTAATCCTATTACATGGCACTTCAAGCTCTATTCTCTCTGTCTGATTGCAGATTTTTTTTATAAGAAAAGCACTTGAGACATCTTAATTACAATTGCGCCTATCGCTTTGAAATTAAATCTTCCTGAACTTTTGCAAGTTTGAAAATTGCCTTTTGGGATTACACAGGTAAGTTGAGCACTTGTTTGTTGATATAATATGCGATGTTTTCTTGTGTAAGAATGTGTTGATGATTTTTAACTCTTGTTCGTAGTTAGTAGTGAGATATTTGTAGTATAGTTTGAAATATACTGTACCATTTCACAAGAAAAGTTATTTATCGAGCATTCAACGTCCAAAGGCCATGTTACTATAGGTGGAATCTTTTTCCAACTTGCAATGCTTTTGCAACTTTGAGTGATGTTGTTAATTATAGCAAGAGTGTTCAGAAAATAGCAGCAGAGTCAGCGGAGTGCTGGCGGATTGTTGGGGTAACTTGGTCGGAAGAGACCCAGTAACATGAATCCTAAATTTTACAAGCCAAGTTACACGGTGCAAGTTTTGTCACAACTTGCAATGCTATTCTGCTTTTGAGAGATGTATAATTGGCAGATGCGAGACTTGATTACATGCCGCTGAATTTGCTGTTGCTCTATGAACGCTCTTGCTAATTAACTTCAATCAAACGTACAATTGCATTGCAAGTTGCCAGAAAACTGCAGTTCCCCATACTCTCGTGCCAGAAACTTCTGGTCAATCGACAACTAAAAGTCGTCTCCTAGGCAGACACTTAAAGCTTGTTCTTGAGAGCTATCATCAAAGAAACATGATATATGCGTATGGCTCATGAGAGGGGGAATATAATGCGTTGTCCTTCTATGCGCTTGCATGCGTGTGATAAAACTATATTTGGTATTGTGTAATTGGTTAATTTCTCTCACCTATCTAATGATTAGTTAATTTAGCCCACATTTGTTTTGCAGTAAGTCCGAAATATTTCATCATAATATTACTATACATGGTTTGATTATTCCGATGTTGTATGTAGCAAATATTTGTTTCTGATTTGTTTAATGAAGCAGTGATAATTGCAATTTCATGTTGTTTGGTGCTTTCTTGATTCATGTTGTAATTACTCTGCTATTCATTCATTATTCCACCCCTAGGGGTTAATTAGGAAAAACCTCTATTGCAAAAAAAAATTGAAAAAGTACATGCTACTATAATTATACATTTAAACACTGAACTGTTGACGGTCACGGAGTTAGTTTGGCTTCAGATTGAAATTCTTTTAAGAGATATCTGCTAGCCTAAAAATTGAAGAGATACAACACACATCATAGGCAGTGGTGTATTCATAATTTCTTGGCAAAGAGATCATTGAAGTACAACATTATAGAATTACATAAAAAACAAACAACTTTTCTAAATAAAGGTATTAGGGGTTACAAGACTTTTGCAAAAACGGTTCGTTTTAAGAGGCCTAAATTCATATTTTTGTTTGAGGTTAAACTAATGCATATATAGATGTCAGCGAAAGACTCGTTCAAATTGATGTGCACGTCAGAACATTTCATATACTTCCAAGCAGTTATAGGAGTTAGTGTATTTAATAAGCTTTGACATTGAATGCATGAATTTAGTGTCTATAGTGAAATTTTGTTTTGACTTTTTGTTATTGACGCAGTGCTTTGAGTATGCTGATTAAAGAAACTCTTAACCGTACCGTGCATTTTAGTTAGATTATAAAAACTTTTTGTTGTTGTATAGTATTGTGATGTAATCCTTTAGCATCTATGCGGTCTTAGTATCGAGTAGTTTTATAAAGAGTAAAGAACGACGGCTAATGACATGCGCATAACTTGATACTGTCTTTCCAGTCACATTTCACAAAACAATAGCACTTGCGATTCCTTTAGTTTTTAAGCATTGCAATTGGCATACTGTTTGTTTTAAATAGCACGCACTAAAAATATTAAAACGAGAAAATTGGCAAAAAAATGCGTGAACGTCCGCTTATAATAATTCCTCATTCCAAGCGTGGAAGAATGCCATGTAATGTTCTTGTGCCTTTGAGGAAATTTTTGTTTATTGGCTTAGTAAGCTATTTGTTCTCAATTTCTGAGGTCGCGATCTCGCTGTTATGTGATCAGGGCATTATAATTTCCTGTAATAACGTTTACTGCATGTTTATGAAACGTTGTACGCGAAACTAGAAGGTGCGTTGAAGAGTAACCTCTTTGAAAGTGAAAACGATTAGGTATTCAGCACTTCATACAACTGACTGAATTCACACGATTAGGTAGAGCTATCTTTAATATTTCAAGTGTACTGTACACATTCGTGCTTCAAAGCTGTCACACTACTATACATTGTATGAATAAAATGCTAAAATTAAATTTCAAAAGTCTCGTTTTATTCTAAAAGGAGACTTTAAAAATTCACAGCTCTCGTCTCTTCACAAAAAGAGATTTTGAATAAACTGGAAAAAGCTTAAGCTATATAATATAATATGTGAATCGACGACGATGCCATTTTCTGGTGAGTTCATATGCAATCTAACTTACCACCCACTCAGTGTGTCTAAAGTATGGGAGGGGCTAGCACCGGAACGATAGATTGTACTGCCCTCTTAACTTACGACTTACTGGCATCCGTGAAGTAAAAACATTATCAAGTGTCGAAAATATAAGTCAA
Organism: Phenganax marumi; assembly: GCA_025400095.1. Lineage (NCBI taxonomy): Eukaryota > Metazoa > Cnidaria > Anthozoa > Malacalcyonacea > Clavulariidae > Phenganax > Phenganax marumi. Next base: position 12,188 of record JAODVM010168843.1, read on the forward strand.
CAGGCATACTAAGGACGAGACAGACCGGGTAATAGCGATCCATATAAAACACTGTTATTGTGGGTGTCAAGATCAATAGGTACACCGCAATGTCAAATCGAGTACTATTAGTGGTGGTAATACTTCAGTTGATATTTCGATTTTCGTCTACGCAATCCGAAAATGCACAAGAGATACGAGACAGTAGAAAGGCCTTGATGAAGTCTCTTGGTTTAAAGCGTTTACCTCGTACAGCCCCAAGGCAAAAAGATTTTCTTCTAAGAAGATATTCAGCTCCAAAGTTCATGATGGGTCTATTCAAGGAAGTGAATGGTGGAACAATCAATGGTTCTCTTGTGAATACAACTCACAGCGAGGAGCATTATGAAACTGAGAAAAAGTTTATGAATGAAGCGCAAGTCGATACCGTTATTGGTTTCTTCAAATACGGTAAGATCATTACTCTATTTTGAGTGTTTGAAAATTCACTATTTGTTTATTATAGTTATGTAAAGATCGCGGCATTTTTACTTATCCTGGGTAAACAAAACGGCTGTATAGCTTTGCAAGAAGTTACAAATTCACAACCCAACGTTTCAAAACTCCAATCTAGTGTTTTCATCAGACATTATCACTACTATAGTTTAGCATGCAAGTGCCATGCAACTTTGCACGAAGTTACAACTCACAAACTAACGTTTCAAAAGTCCAAGTTAGTGCCTTTGTCACGCATTATCACTCCTCTAGTTAGAGGAATGCAGTTTTGCAAGAAGTTACAATTCACAACCTAACGTTGCAACACTCCAGTCTAGTGTCTTCATCATACACATTATCACTACTCCGGATCAGCAAAATGATTGTAACTTCGCAAAAAGTTACTATAAGACCCAACGTTTGACACGCAAGTCTAGCGTTGTGTCTTCAGTCAGTTGCGGAAGAGTTTTATGAAAAGTTTAAAAGTTTGAAATAGATCAGTGTACTTTCAGAAAACCGACAAGTTTTCGGTTTGATGGTAAAATTTTGTTTCTGTGTAAGTACTTGAGCCTGGTTTTCGTGTTGTCGTAAGATATTTCTATAAACAACCAAAATAAAAAAGTTTCAAACTAATTATTACTAAAGCAATTAGTAGATAATATGTCTGTTTTACGAGATTTAGTGCTAAGAAGATCAAATAGTGTGGCCGTTGAGAGATATCGTGACTATATTGGAGAGTTACCTCAAATGGGAACCAAACTGCACTGAAATTCAAACCTAATGCTTCATATTTCTATATATATGTATATAGGTTTGAATTGTTCATATACAATATCATTTATCCCCTACAAACAATTAAGCGCGTGTTTCTTTGCGGCAAGTTCTCTATATTATAGTCAAATCTGTCTGGTGCTTGTGTGCACGTATACGGCAAGCTATTTTTGGCATATTTTTTGGCAAGATTTGCTATTGTAAAGATAGATAGATGATATTTTAATAGAGGTCTCCCTTAAGGGTTTTTCAAAACCTATTTACAAAATTGTAAATCTATAGCTACAATATTTTATTAAAATTTAAAATGAAATAATACCAACAATATTCACAATTTCCAAATTAAACAAGTAAAACTAAAATATAATTCACTTATAAAATTAGGTCTCGTTAGAGAGTATAGATGTTCTTTAAGCTGTCTCTTAAAACTTTTAAGTGAGATATGTTTTTCAAGTTGTCCAAGTTAGTCCAAATGTTAGCTGCTCTATACGCGCGAAAGATTGTTACATCCGCCTGCTGTTTTGAACCGTGGTATCTGAACCATATAAAAGTACGCACATCAGCATAAGACCTCTGAATATCGGCGAACAGTCATTGTAATATTTGACAAGTTTTATTTATGAATTTGTACCAACGAACAAGTTTTGTCACTATATTTTTTCGCATTACCCTTTGGTAAATATGTTTCTTTAAGACTTAGGCCGCTAGCTTGGGAGCGAGTAGAACTTTGACAAGTATGCGTGTGTATACGTGCAGATATCAGATGAGCAAAAAAGAATTTCTCGAAGAAAAACCGGCTCTTTCTGTAGGAAGCTTCGCCTTCACATCCGCATAACACGAATGCTAAGATGAAGGCAATTGACGTAAGATGATAAACGGAATTTTAGTTGAGTCACGTTCAAGTTGAAGCGAACTTGTAATTTTTGGCTGCCTTTGGCTCTTGACTTCGTATGTTGAGCGTTTACGTGGGTTGTATTGTACGAGGTTCACAAAATTGTTTTGTAAGAATTACAAAGAGATTTTTGTTGTTTGAACGCTTTTTGATTGTCTTAGAAAGTGCATGAGAATGTCTCAGCCTTTCGCGTCGATATAGATCACACAAACTTCTGCCAAGTTGCCACTAAATCTGTAGAAAACGAGAATTGTTCGACACAACGAGAGACAAATCCCTCTGCTTCATGATTTGAAATCACAGAATTTTCTTTAATAATTTTTCCAATTCCACATAGTTTTTCTCGAAATTCTGCGCGTGATTATTGCCAAACTTCTTGTGATTTGTGATATTATTAACCTTAATGCTTTTTAAACTTAATTTTGTGATTTTTTGAAAGCTTTCGTTGATTTTTTTTTGACGATTGGGATTTTTCATGACTTTTTACTTTTTGTTGAGTTTCGAGATACTTTCATCAGTGTATTTTTTCGCAGCACTCTGAAACTACGCTATATTATTTGCCATTTGTCTTCCTCAGTTTAGTATGCTCTGTGTACGGTGTTATCGTACAGAAGGTCCGATCTTATATTTGTTTCTCTAAAACACCACAGAAACTTTTTAAGAATCTAGCATCTTCCACCACCGAGGTTGTGGGTTCGATTCAACGCGAAGTTAACTTTCTTATACGAAAAGAGTTTGTCAACTCCTCTGGCAAAAGGCGTAGGTATTCTCTGGGCACTCCGGTTTCCTGCAAGGAAAGTTGACAGGGTGGCTTGGGATAAGCAGTATAGGAAAACTAATACAACAATTGCTGTAAATGTAAATTCCATAGGTTAAATATGCATATAGCCGTAGCAAATACCATATAATTACACTGAATTGTAAATTGGTCATGAAAAGCCCTTTGCAGGGATAACTAATAACATATAATATCATAATATCATATATACTGAATGATATGACAAGCTGACAGTTTCGCTCTTGACATTCTAATGAATCGGTGTAAAATGAACTCTCCAACTACAAACAAAGCACCGACCTGTCATTTTGTCTAGCATAATAGTTTTGTCTCTTTCAACATAAGAAAAATATCAATTATCCAAATATGTTAAATGTTTATTGCTGTAAGCTAAACCAGCGCCACTTAAATGTTTCTCAATTTTTTCTCTGCAAGGGGTCTTCGCTAACATTTTTCTTGCAAAACTGTTTTGACACGAACATTGATCAAGACTTGAGTATTGTAGCACTGTACATGCGCACATCAGACTGACACAACATCTTTAAATGTGACTTGATTGGTTGATATTGAGCGCGCATTAAATATATTTTCGCGCCAACTTTGTTTTAGCAAATATATAAAATGAAATATTTTTATGATATTAGTTTAGTGGGAACTTCCTGTATTTTTATCGTTCTGTTATTGAGCTACTGTTTGTATATCCCATTTGATGAAAACACATCGACAAAGCTTGTCTTTTAAGTCCTTAGTGATCAATCTTTGATATTGTTTTGACCACTCTCAAAGCACGTATACCCAGACAAGACTAAGTTGTAGCTTGGTTCTCCTAGTAAGAGGGCTTTGGATTCAACTACGAGCACGGGTGTGACTACAAGATACTAGAGAGCGTTAGATTTAACTACGAGTACGACTGTGATTACCAGGTATTAGGGAGCTTTAGATTTAACTTCGAGTACGAGTTAGTGAGCTTTAGATTTAACGACGATTACTGTTACCGCAAGATGTTAGAGGGCTTTAACTAGACAGGCTTTAGACTTAAAGTGCACGATTTCGGTGTTGAAAATGACGGTTTATTTCTAATTTGTCCAGCACAAGACATATTACTCCGTTCAGCGCCCGACCATTTCACCGTTTTAAGGCCAGATTAGTTTATTTTGTCTATCACCAAGGCAATTGTAATTTTCCTAACATCAGACGATTTTACGTGGTCAAGTGTATGTATTCATCTAGCGGAAATCGTTCATTTCCTAACTGAGGATATTAGCTTCAAATTCGAAACGAATAATTTTACTCTGCATTCAAGATTTGTCTACAGGGCAATATTGTAATGTCACTAAAAACAATGACGTCAATTTGATATTATGTAATTCTGTGATTCTGAACGAGCTTTTAGCAAGCGCAACCGGTCTGATAAATTGAACAGGTGTATCTTTGTTGCTTAGTTTTTAAGTGCACGCACGGAATGTCCATTTGTTGTGATATTGACATCATTCGTTCGAGAAACTTGTTTTTTTTTCAAAGAGAATTTTGATCCTCTCTTACTGAAATCAGAGAGTGCAATAATAACTATCTTATTGTCTCTTTATTGTTGCTGTCAAAACACAAAGTTCTTGCATGTCTTTTACTTTCGTTTTACCAAAGAAAAATTGTTATACAAAGTTTTCACAGTAATTTTGACGTAGAGATTTTTGCATGGAAAAAAGTTCTCATGTAGCTACAAAACTCGTAAGGTGAGGAAAGAAACTGTTTTTGAAAACTTGTCATCAAAAATTCTCATGAAACATTTGTCATGCAAAATTTGTGCCAGAAAGCTTTTCGTAGAAAATTTGTCACAGAAAAATTCTTCTAGTCATAAAGCTTTATCCACAGAAACTCGTTATGAAAAGTTTTTTATACAAAACTGGTTATGGAAAACCTATCAAGAAAAACTCTTTTAATTAAGTAAAGTTTTTATACTTGATGAGATGTTAAATTATGGTCCATTTAAAATGCCTCACCAGTTATTGATTAGAGACTGGTTCGCTAAGAGCACAAGACCTCTGCTACACCTCCTTACAATGTCGTAATATACTTTGTTTTATGTTGTGACCATCTTGTGTACAATATTGTTTGCTTCACAAAAACTTGAGCGTGGAAACGTTTTGGTGAATGGCTAAATTTTCACGTCTAAACATCGCATTTTCTTTTTTTTACAGATCTCGACAAAAGTTGGAGCAATACGCATCGAGATGTTAAACTGAAGTTCAAAACCAACCTCAATTCTCATGAGGTTGTCGTTCAAGGGGGTGAGTTGAAGATTTTTAAAAGATTACCAAGAGATGAGAGCATGTCTCATGGAAATTGCACTGTAAGTGTTTACCTCGTGCTACCTGAAGGAGAATCATCCATGCTCCTCGACACGCGCGACGTACACGCGTGGACATCTGGTTGGCAGACTTTCAATGTAACCGCGGCCGTGAAACTGTGGGCTCAGTTTCCGCTAACTAATCACGGATTCAAAATCACTGTGCACCATGATCACGACGAAGTGAGCCCGCGGTCGTTCGGGATCGTTGGCACACATGGAAACTTGGGAAGGCGACCGTATCTCGTGGGCTTTGTGACGACCTCGCGTGTTTTTCCCACGTTCACGCCCGAATTTGTGGCGTCACGCGAGCGTCGCGCTTCGGCTCCGGACTGGTTGATAAACTCGAGAAAATCGACAGACGATTGTAGATTGAAAAAATTTTTTGTGAAATTCAGGGACATCGGTTTGCATAATACAATCATCGCTCCAAAAGGCTACGATATGTTTTTCTGTCAAGGGCACTGTAATTATCCAATGGACCCGTCTATCCAAGGTACCAATCACGCCATGTTACAAAGCTTGGTTCATTTTACCGACCCCACAGTTGCACAGCCATGCTGTGTACCAAGCGACCTCAAGGACTTGAAATTGTTGTTTTTTGACGACAACAACAATGTCGTGCTTACGGATCATCCGAAAATGATAGCGACTGCTTGTAAATGTAATTAGATGAAAACTGAAGCGAGTTCGGGGTGATTATAACACGAGGCTGCTAACCGAGGCTGAAGTTGGAAATGAGATGTAGCCGAAGGGTGCCTTGAATGTTAAAAGTGCAGCATTCATGATACAGAGTTTGGTATATAAGGGCTATATTATTATAGCTTAAATATTTATATTAATTACCTCGTATAAAACATATAATCATGTAACATTTATACAATTGAAGATTGTTCACGGAAGACGAGGTAGCGAAGTGAATGTCGGTGATTATTTACCAAGACTAAGTCGAAGTGAATTTTCACTGCGATCGCTGAGCCTGATACTTGTTTTAGTATAATTTCTCAAGTAAAAGATGTATATTAAAGTTTAGTAATAATATAAAATGTACTCCTGTTATGGAAATAGTCAGTTAGTTTGAAAAGTTCGCAAAGTTTGTAAAATCGCGCTGGAAATTCTTCAACTTTACAAAAAATATAATTTATAATTTAAATTAAACAATGTATAGAACGCTTAAGAAAGTCACTTTGTTGTTTATGCTCATTTTAAACGCAAGAATACATTGTTGGAAAGGGTCAGATGAAAGATTCGATGATATTCTAAAAATTTACCGCTCTTTCGTTGCTTTTCGTAAGTTTTGAAAAGTGAAACAAGTATATTTAATCGAGGGGTAAATTACTCTGAAAATCTTTGTACACTTCGCTGAAAATCCCAGAAAATCTTTCAAGATTAAAGTCCCCCAAAAGTCCTAAAAATCTTAAAGAATTTCAAAAACTCTGTAAAAATCCCAAAAGATTTCTAAAAATCTCTAAAAATCCCAAACAATCACATAGATTTCATAGAGAAAACATAGATTTCATATAGAACTACTTGATTTCTTAAAATTTGACCCCCACATATCGCAAAAATATGCGAAAAAATTCGCTGGAAAAGAAAATGCCGGAAAATACTTTAAAGAAAATCTCTAAAAAAATCCCCAAATCCCTGAAAATTTGTCCAAAAATCCCAAAATCCCAACGCAAATTACAGGGATTTTTTAATCGAAAAAATCTTCGTACACTTTTTTCAGAGTAATTTACCTCTCGTATTTAATGAATTAGTTGCCGACGATTTCTAGATTTTACCTTAAAATAGTTGCAAAACAAAATTTGTTTCTGTTTTTGTACTTTGTAGTAATGCAACTTCCTTCATTCGCTAGATTTCGTCCAAAGTAAGAACATCAAAACGACTTTCATTGCAGCGGCCATTTTGAAAAACCACCAACTACAACGCCCAGATAATGCCTCATGTGTACTAGCCAATCAAAATGCTTAAAAACCCTTCAGTATTTAGTAAAGAAATCATACCAATATAGCGTATAAATACTGTACATACATACTAGTTTTAATTTATATATATTTTATAATAGAACATAATATTTTTAAACAAAAACTTTAATTATCCAAGTAGCTTAGAAATATAATACAAGATAGATCGTACATCCATGATAATCGACAACTGTTTTGCTCATATAAAAAAGAGCTGTAGATATGGATGACTAGAACACGACATAAGGAGAGACGGTAGTGCCACTTAGAGGTGCAAAATGTACTAATTTTTTAATGCAAAAATATGCAGTTGACTGGCTGTCACCAGCGAGTTCAGCTTGCTTATCGGCTAGAAGAGGTAGTTTAAGCGCGTTTTCCACTAGCGGAATTTTGCGTGCGGGAAAATAAATCTGACAACATGATTGGTTTGCTCCGCTGCGATATATATTGCTAGCCAATCAGTTTGTTAAAGGCGGTTTTCCACTACGCGAATTTGTTCGAGCGAAAAATAAATCTAGCAACATGATTGGCTTCCTTTGGACTCTTTCGCGGGGAATTATTTTGCTAGCCAATCACGTTTGCTAGATTTATTTTTCGTTCGAAAAATTCCGCCTAGTGGAAAACAGGCCTTAGATTTATTTTAAACACGGAAAATTTCGCCTAGTGGAAAACGGGCTTTGCTGGCTGCGAAACATGCGTAATGCGATGACAAAAATTTCATCGTATGTGCGATGACAAAAATTTCAAAGATTCCGAAGTAGGTGGCACTACTGTACCTCCTTATACTAGGAGTTCAAGTGCGCGACTTTGAGTAAAAGGTATTAGAGAGCTTCCGATTTGACTACGAGTACAACTGTGACTCCAAGATATTATAAAGTTTTTCATTTAAATATGAGTTCGATTTTGAGTACAAAAATATTACAGAGCTTGAAATTTGATAATACAAAACTTTACTTGGATTTGATTTCGTGTGCGACTATGAGATTTGCTTTTTCCTACAAACTTCTATTCCAAAATTTCCCCCCGCTACATTGCAACAAAGTTTCTACAAGGAAGCTTACGTATTTTTATAATACAATAGTAAAACATAATTTTAACTTTCAAGTTTTCCAGGGGTCTCATAAAAAGAGAACCTTTGAAATTCAACTTTTAATACAATACAGTCTACTTATTGTCGTTTGACAGCTTTTGAACAAAATGCTGAATTGTACTTCAAAGTGTTCGCTTCTTGAGACACCTAACAGTATGATAAAGATTAGAGTTACTACTGATCGAAATTTTGAAGAACGGCGCCGGCGAGCATTAGTTCCGAACCATGCTTTACTTCATCTAGTGACAACCACATGATTGAACGACCATGTCTTTGAACTTTTTCAAAACAACGTTTTTCTTTTCATCGTAGTATAACACGGATATAGTGCTAAGCTTAGTCGGCGCACAGCAGGGGCCTGGGGCTGAGTATGGGTTCAGGAGATTCACAAGCGTTTGAACTATCGCGTGATTGGTTGAATTTTGAGACGACTGCATACCGTAGGTGCATTCGCCTGCACAATAGGAGGATTCGTACCCGTCTGGAGCAATGATCCAATTTTGCCAACGTAACTCGTGAAAATCAACGTAGAGATGTCGCTTTTTGCATTCGGTTGGGCCCGCAGTGTTACCGTACGTCAATCCTCCGGGGTTAAAAGTGGCCCGCCGCTTTCGTCTCGAAGGATGTATCTTTATCCCCTCGTCGGTGGGGTCTCCTTTGAAGAAACTTACTATGAAAGGACGTTGGCCGTACGGACCTGTAAAACCCACGAATCCAAATTTGGACGGGTCTACCGGAATTGGGAAGTCATCTCGAAGAAAAGTCACCGACAGTTCCAACCCGTAATTATTCTCCGGTGATACAATCCACATGTCAACTGTATCCGTGACTTCGAAAATCTCCCAACCGGTTTTCCAACCCTGTATGACCCGTTTGCCTAGTTTTTTAGCAAGTTTCGTCGGACTGCCTGGGATTGTGACCACAGAGAGCTCAACAAGCAACGAAGCGTTGGTCATCCAAGAATAGTTAGGAATATCTTTGTAGATGTGAAATTCCGCAGCTTCGACGCTTTCATTATATTTAATTTTCGCCGTGAAGTTGAACTTGAATCGCATTTTGAAACTCGATGGCGTCGCTTGATTATCTGCCACTAAAATACACAATCAGTTGTTTTATTCGGGGCTTTATTGCTGATAGACACGTAATGTAAAGGACAGTTTCTCAGGACAGTTTGTCGAGAAATTGAGTGTATGCTATGTCAATCAGTAACAAATGGACGAACGTGATGGCAAAATAGTTGTCGATAACAAATGTAATAGTATAGTTACCCGGGTTTCTTTTGTTTTTACCAGGTCGATTAATAATTAAAATCTCCCGGTACAGCGGGCGATTAGTTCTAATCGCCCGCTCGGTTATGGATGGTCAAACATGCAAGTAATTATTGTTCTCAAAGGAGTTTTAACGGTTAGTAAAACAACTTATACGCTTGAAAACCCTCATCAACAATTCTATACTAAACCCTATAGTCCGTACTCAGCTTAACTCTACGCCAAAAAAGCTCATTGCAATGTGCGCAGATACATGTACGCATAGCGCGCCTATTTTTCATAGTGAATCGCGCAGATACATGTGGGGTACGCATAGCGTACCTATTTTTTAAGATTCGCGGAGATGTTTAGTTATCATGTTTCGTCTTCACATTCGTTACTATGTCAACATGCTTGATCGCTTCTTTTAGATCAAACTGGTATTTTTTCATCACCACGCACAACTTCTCGTAAACGAAAATAAAAGTTTGCCTTTGGTCAAGTTTTTAAACCACACAATCTACTAATACGCTACTTTATACGTAGTAAAAATTCGGCATTCTCTGCTCCCCATTGCTCGGGCTTTTTCTAAATTTAGTCAATCGAAAACAAATCTCCCTCGTATATTTGCCGTAGGAATGTTTAAAACACCGTCACGACTTGAGGTCATTAAATTCTCATTAAAACCATGTTATCAGTTAACTTCGTGAATCGGACCCCCCAAACTTGATTTTCAAGCATTGCAAGGGTCCTTGTATTAGAAATTGTTTTGTGTTTTTATTATCAGTTTTTAAAAACATGGAACGCCAACTGAGCGATGCTTTTTTTAAAAAAGACAAAGGATCAACTGTGATACGATTTAACAGCATGTTTGTTTGTGTCAATGTAAGCAAAATATTTCTCAAAAGAAGAAGTCACTGGCACATGCAAAGGACTAACTGATCAAGTTAGCTCAGCAGAATTCGGCTGAGAATTAGACGAGATATGGACTAAAATTTGTCTTAAACCTGTTTTCCACGAGGCGGAATTTTCCGTGCGGAAAATAAATCTAGCAACGTAATTGGTTCCCTTAAGACTTTTTCGCGGCAAAATATATAGCTAGCCAATCAGTTTGTCGGATTTATTTTCCGCACGGAAAATTCCACCAAGTGGAAAACGGGCTTAAGGATGACATTGTGATGTTGCAATGCAGTCAGTAATCGCACGACAGCACTTTTTCTAGTGATTTGCCGATACTTTGTGTAACTGAAAGCAGTATTCAAATGACAGTTTTATTTGCATAATGAATTCGAATTTATGACTGGTAGTCGACGGCCTACTGAAACACATCGGCGGAGGTATTCAGTCTTTAGGTAGGTTGGTAGGGAAAACTTTGTTTCGTTACCTTAGCCACTTCGACAAATGTTGGTTTCAAGTGGGACGTGAATAAAACTACAAGTATTTACAAATTAATGGGACATACACAAGAACAAATAAGATATTAAAATCATTACAAGTTATTGGTGAGAATCCGATTTCAACGATTTTCAGAAAGTGATAAAGCAAAACAAACGAATTATGCATTTTCATGCTATCGATAAAATTGCAATTCCGTTAACATTAAGGGGCAAATTACATGAGCGATTTTGGCTGCGATTTTTCTCGTCCTGAAGCATGTTATAGATGGAGAACCGATGGATATACGTGACCCAAGAATTTTGCCAACGCACTCGTCAGTCAACCTACTTAATCACATTTACCAAGAGGAGAAAGATCGCAGCGAAAATCACCAGTGTGAATGGGCTTTAACTACACCGCGCCTAGCGTTTGGGAAGTCTTCTAATTTTAGCATTGTTACGGGTTGTCATCAACAAGCTTTACCGCATTATTTGCAACAAACAAGTTTGAGTATAATTGAGAGAGCGCCGAAAAGCTGTGAAGAGCGGAAAACATCCCAGTCATGATTTCGCCGTTCTTCAATGTTGATTTATGATCAGCTTTTGTGTTTTGAAGTCCGCAAAACAGTGTCCGTTTTGGCAAGAAACACTTTAGGTCCAACTGTCAAAAAACATTTGAACTGCCTTACAAAAACACGAGGCAATCTCTGTTTCTCGTGAACTAACGAATTAGGAATGATCCAACGTTCAAAAAAGCATTTCTCAAAACAAGCTTAAAAATTTAAATCCACTTTTAAGTTATGAGCTTATGATGGCTTATGATTATTGTATTAGTATGTACGTAAAAAAGCCAATTCTCTCCCGAAGGCATTTTTAGTACACTGAACGTCAATCTTCGTTCCATTCCCTTGTTGTTTTAATTGTCTCATAAATTGGTCTTAATTGCCTTTTTAGACAGCATGTACGTCTCGTTTATTTATTATGGGGCATTTCTACTGACGCGGAGTCGTACCAAACTCATATTTCTTCAGGGTGTATCAGAAAACGCGACCTCGGAATTCCCCCAAAAATCCACTTCGTTCTTAAGCAGAAAAGATTTTAGGACCATGGGAATTTAGAACAGCTTCTAATCGTATTCCAGAAACCAGTGTAAATTCCCACGGACCCATAATCTATTGTGTTTAAAAACAAGGTGGATTTTTTTGGAAATTCCGAGGTAGCGGTCTTTTTTATATATGTTTATATGTTTTTATATATGTATATGTATATATATTTTTTTCCAGTTTATGCACTAAGTGCTTTCTCACGACCAATGAACATATTGGTCCATTAGAAACACTGCTCGGTCGGTTCGATGCTTGATTATGCGGAAAGCTAAGTCAATGAATGACCCATATGTTAGTTAATATGGCCAAGCGTGTAGGCCATCTTTCATTGACATACTTCAGCTAAAAGTTTAAAACTTCAAATCTTATTTCTACGACGCGAGCCCAACGACGCAAAGGTTGAAATAAGCAGCTCATTTTAAACACAAAATCACAAACGCTGAATAGCGTATTTGTGTTGTTATAGCAGTCTACATCACGAATCTAATATAAGAAAACTATTCCTCAAATTCAGAATAAAAAACTTGTGATTTATCTCGGATACACATATTGTTCAGCTTGTTTGCGGCTTAAGTTTTAGAAAATCGCTTCACCCTTTTCACAACTAGAATTAGGAGGCGGTACATAAATTTCTTGGAACACAGCAGAGGCTGTTTCCAATGCTGGCAGAGTCATAATAATAATACTGAGACGTTAGTGTAATATTAGTAATCAGAGTAATGCTCTACTTCAGTTTGCAGACAATATTTTCAACATAAAGTAATCCACTATTCACTGTCACGTCGTTGAACGCGCATAGCAGAATCTTAAAGTCCATGTGTTCCAAACTGCACGGTGCGAAAATTGTTTCTCGATTATATAAAAAATCGCAAACAATGCTCTTCATCAAAGTTTTCAAATCCATAAAATTGGATAGACAGTAATCTCCGAATTCCTGCAAATTTTCGCAGCTTTTTATAGCCAGTAATTTACTTGGCGTCAAACGTACGCATTGCGGCTCTTTTCATTCAAAAATGTTCAGGAAAAACGTCTAGAATTCTTTGCATGCTAGAAAAACCTTCGACATATGATACATGTACTGATAACATTCGTTGCGCAAAATATTGAAAAGATCTATTCCAGACATAGATATTTTGATAACGTTATTCAGATCACTCTGCACTTAAACTTGATGCAAGACAAAAGTATAATGGTCTTTACACATTGTGTGGCTATATAATTTATATCAAATTATAGAACTCGAAAATTACACGTTGTAATAAAATTATCCTATTTTAACAGATGACTAAAAAGACTGCTTTCGATTCTAAAACGATTACTAATTTATTTTTCTGAAACAACTCGAAGCTCTTTGTTCAATTTCAAGAAGCACGTTAAGCATTTTACCTTTTTAAGTTATAACCTTTCGAAATTCAAGTGAGCAAACGATGATTAAGTTTTTCATCGACTTTATATGCAAATGTAGTTTTATCCTTGACACCTTCATTTGCGCGATATTATTAACCTTATATGTTTGTCAACAAGGTTCTTTAATCTTCCAACTTTACCAGAATAAGTTGCCATATATACAGCATTACGATTTTTAACCTTTTTTAAACGGAGTTCATGTAACAATTCTGCGGTTGCGGATTCATAGTCTTGCTTTAAATGACTTCTAATTTGTCCTACTACGTCTTTAATTGGTTTGAAGAACTTGCCGTTGAATTAGTTGTATTTTCTATTTGTACATACTTTTGCTTTTGAAATAAGATGCAGGTTTTCGTCGCTAAAAACGAAAAGCCCATTTCGTATATATATATCTATATATTTTATATTTTGACGTTTTTGACAAGCTGTGGCATTCCGTGCACTTACAAGATTAATACACAAATAGCGGAAAAGTTACATCCATTATTGTCTAGTTTTATTTACTAACCACATTTCAAATGGCCATGATATATATACACAATCAAAATGCGCAATATATTCAAAAATATTTATTTTTTCTATATCCAATAAATATAAACAAATGCCTTACTTACCATCGTTCTGAATGCCCATGATCGTATCCGCTCCTTGCACTTCTTTCGTCGTAGTGATATTGATGCTCGATACATTAAATCCTTCGGAATAATCATTGACCGAATTCGGGGAGTTCAAAGTTGAGTACAAATTCATCATGTATTTCGCCGCGGATAGCTGGTTTGTCAAATTCCGATCTAAGATTTCTTTGTGGAATCTTGGCATGGATGTCTTCGACAAGAGCGGCAGAATTCCTTTTAATTTCGTATTTTGTCGTCGCTTCCCTCCGTTACTGGCTTGGCATTGCGAATCATTCGGGAAGAAACATAAAAGAATCCCGAAGAAAATGAGAACGTGTTTTGCGACGGTCGAACGGAATTCAAAAGCCATTACGCTTCGCTTTTATTAATACACCCCGCACGCAATTTGGTTACAAATCCTTTGTTCGACGCTCTGTGGAGTAGCACTACTCGTTACACGCAGAACAAATGAATAAAGACCGAAATATTGTTAATTCTAGAGGTTTTTTCTCATTCCCACGTTTAGGAAATTGCTAGTCTTTTAAGCTCTCTCAAACCTATGACATTTGGCTAATCTTAAGCGCAACCAATCAGGGACAAGGCATGCCGCTTAAAATATCGATCATGCCTGTCTCCGATTGCAACTAATATGACAAACAGGCCGTGAAGAGCTGCGATAAACTTCGAAGGGGCTGAATTTTAACACATGTTGCCCCACAGCACAACATAACACATTTGGCTTTGCCAAAAACCTTTGTAACATATTCGAACGATTTTAAGGCATTCACCGTCATCTAGTTTTCTCAAAAACGCGTGTAGTGTGTTTTACAGTGATTCTGTACGCGCTTTTGACGTTTTCGCGCAATTGTATAAAGTTTCGTATTTCGCACCCCCAACGGCCGATTGTGTCAACTTATTTAATTATATTTACCAAATGTGTTGATACAAGGTATCAATGTTATGTGCCAACCGGTTTGTATACTGTACGGGGGATACAGGAACTGTGTTGTGTCTTAGGGTTACAAAAACAAAAAGAAACATATCCCCTTAAAAGATAATTTTTATCAAAGCCCGCTCACTTTGTTGAAATTGTTTTCCTGCGATTTTGAAAAAACGATTACAAATATGTTATAAACTATAAAGAGTATTTTGTTCAATTCGAATATAATCATAATGTGCAGCATTTTGATGAGAATTTCCCAGTCTACATTAGTATACAAGTTTTGGCAACAAAAACAGCATAAACCAATCTCAAAACAAAGATTACAAGTATCTCTTTAAAACTATTTGAAGTTGAAGAAATCAGGGTTGAATCCAAACAACTAACCACCTTGAACAAGAAACTTGTAACATAGTGTGTGTGAAGTTGTGTGGCGTTAGACAGAGCTCGATTGAAAAATATTAAAGTTGCCGTATCCTATGTTGTCATGTTGTGTGTCATTTGGCAAAAAAATTGCTCTTGGAAACGAAGTGTTGTGGTTACGATAAATATAGTCTTTACAGTTGAAAATATAATTTTATTTATAGAACTCAAAGTCACGTTAATGAAGTCATATGTCAATGAGATATTACAATGAATTTGGCTCACTCGTCCAAAAAAAAAGTAAGTGCACTACATTGTCGACCCCTAGCCGCGATGACAGTTTTTTCATTTATACTATATCCTGCACTGCTACACAGTTTAACCGTATAAGCGTAACGGTATTCCTGATCAGAGGGTGAAACTTTTACCACCAACTGAAAAACATGTGCCAATTTTTCTTTTTCACCCGCTAGCATAAGGTGATGGGCCTTATCGTTTCTCCAGTTCTTTTCACTTCTTATATTGCCAGGGTCAGTCTCTATTGGCACTTCATGGTTAACCACCTAGCAATGTTTCTTTGTTAACCATTTACTTGCCGCAATATATATCCGAATATCAATAACCCTATTTTCACTCGATTTGCATGTGGTTGTAACTAGTACTTTGTGAATGTTGAGATGAGATTTTTGCCACCAAAATAAAATAGCTATCAACCTCCGAACCTCGGAAAACTTTTTTTGACAAATTCTGTTTTAATGGATCATGCATCACAAATTTATTTATTCTCCAACTTATTCGACTGTTGCAAACTTACAAACAGTCTTTCAATGTATTTAATGAGAGGACCTAAATTATAATTCTTAATCTGTTCAGTTACTTGGTGACTAATTTTTAAAGTGTAATAATTTTTTATTCAAGCAATACTTTTCACCCTCAGTAAATTGTTTGCTTTTTGAAAATTGTTATTGATCAGTTAGCGCGAAATCGTTTGTAAAATTCTCCAAATGGTAAGCACACCATGACAAGCAGAGCATGAATATATAACTTCGTGTTGGTATGCCACGTGCTCCGGTGGATGAATGGTTTGTAAATCTCTCCGAGTGATAGCCACACCATGACAAGTGAAATAATAATGTTGCGTCATGTTGTTTTGGGACGTACTCAGATGGATGAATGTTCTGCAGGTCTCTCCCAGATGATAATCGCACTGTGACAGGCAAAATAGTAATCGTAATGTAACGTCATGTTGTTCTGGGACGTACTCGGGTGGTTGAATGTTTTGTGATTGAAAATGTACTCTTGTTATTTACTGTATCACATTTTGTTTGAAAATACACAAGGAACTCCATTTTCAAGCAAAGCCAATAAAAGTGCTCGTTGCAATATCCGTCCATAAATCGATTTGATAAATGATTTCCGCGCTGCGCGCTGGGGGTTAACCGGAAACCATTAAGTCATTATGTCGCACGCGATCGGTTGAAAGAAATATGTTTTTAAATAAGCAGCATGCTGAACGTGAAGACTATGACCTTTAAATTCAACTGTTGTTCTTGTTTTTGAGTCTTAACGCAAAAAAGAGCTTTAGGTTTGACTACGACGCGAGAACGAGTGTGACTGCAAAACATATTTGCCGAAAATCAAACACTATAGGCTCATCCTGTTTTTGATATAATACGATTGTGAAATTATGCAAGAAACTGACTACGATTGCAAGTATGGCCAGGAGAAATTTCTTTTCTCAGTATCGTTTTACAAAATTTTTCTCTATCGTTGCTTTCTTTATTGTTGTTTGTGACTGAATAATTAAACTGCTGCGTGGAAACCATTTATCCGTCGGAATGGTAGATCGCGAAATTGTTGCTAAGTTTCTTGTTAACAAATCAGAGGAGTGATACAGTAATGTGGTTTTTATACTGCCGAAAATGGCTAGGACATGAAAATGACTTTACAGCAACTTTTTCCAATGGCCGGTATGGCGAATGTACACTGCGCGCGCAGAAGCTACTCCGTCCTCGTTGATCACCGTTAAGTTAACTAATTACTTCGATCTGTACGTTACTTTGACCAATCACATTCAAGTAGCGCCATCCATGTTGACCAATCATATTGGAGCATCCGTTTTCATCACAAGGTCTTCGAGAAATCGAGAAGTCAAGATGGCGGACCAGCAAGAACGAGCCGACGTAAACAATCAACAGAACATGGCCAGAAATACAAACAACAACACACCTGACTACTCAAATTATCAAGCATGGAATCAGTACTGGCAGAACTATTATTCATACTACATGTATTACTACAGCTCTTATTATTATATGATTTTGAATCAACAAAATCCATCAGCCTTTCTTGGTCATTCGCCCGCTCTTAATTTGCTTGAGACAACAGTGTTAAATGGTGCTAGAGTTCAGCCACAGAATCAACCTGAGCTTGGGCGAAGATTTTTGAATGGTGGACTGTTTGGAGCTGCTGATTTCGTACCCACAAGCAGACCTCAAGAACGTACGTATTGTGTATTTTACAGTACCATTTGAGCACTGCATCATGATCTTAAGTCATTTTCGTGAATTTAGAGCGACTTTATCAAGGTCAAAAATTGTGCATCTTTATGATATTTGAATAATTTGGAGCATAATTGTAATATATCTTCTTATGCAAAAGTCTCATCTTCATTGACTGAAAATGTCTACATTGAAGTCAGGGATTGTGTATACATTCTTTCTTATAACAGCCAGTACGATGTTGATTTCAGGCTCAAAATGTTCTTTGCTGTTTTCATCGTGCACTCTGTTCAAGGATGTAACTTATGTTTACCACTGAATTTTGGGTGATTGAATTAGGTTTAGGATTAGTTCTATGATTGGTTTAAAGGTAGAAGTTTGAGATACTGAATTTTGGGTTCAAAGTGCACAGTAACAGAGTACAGCTGTCCTGCTATTACACCATGCATAATATTTTTTTCTTAGCATCAGTTTTTTTGTACATCATGTTCTAATTTTGGGAAAAATTCAGCCTAACTGTTTTTTTAAAATTTGTTTTTATAAAGAAGAGTACTGTATAATATGGAATCACTAGTTTACCTATGAATTTGTGAAGATGAAGTTTTTGCATAAGAAGATATTAGTATGTGTTTTTTAAATGGCTCGAACGTGATAGATAGTAGCCTGCATTCCAGACCACTGCGTGATTTGCTAGTGAAACGTGCAGTGAACTGGAACGCAGGCTAGGTAGATAAGTACAATCCCTGACCTTGTATGGGCACTTTCAAATGCTGTTTTTAATTAAAATACTTGTTTTTACATTTCAGTTAATAGCTTTAATTAAAATGTTTTTCAAGGATATGAATACAAAGTTGCTTCACTGGGAAAAAGAATATTTGCTGAATTTATTGATTTTGTTTTCTTATACTTCATCAAATATTTGTTATTTTTACTGTACTAGTAAGTGTCATTTTGTTTTGTGCATTTTAGTGTAAAGCAAGCTAATGCGTATTGTATAATAGAAATGAAATCTTCATTGTTTGCGTGCATCTCATTTTTAGCAAAGATCCTAACAAACTGAACTCACAGTTTCAATATATCTTGGTGATTGATGACAATACAAGTCTAGCAGATATTGAAGATGTTCTTATTCAAGCCTTGATATACAGATTGATTGTGTTTGTCTATGAGGTAGATATGTTAGCATGCACAAAACTACTCAATACAGACACTTCTCTGATTTAGGCATAGATGTTGAGCTCTAGTGCACAAACCTCTCTTACAGAGACACCTTATAGTATGGACATCCTTCTACTGTAAACACCTCTCCAGTTTGAACACCTGTTTGATAGGGTATCATTTTTAATATGGACATTTTCTCTTGGATGTGCATATTAGAGTTCTCTGTTTCTTGCTCAAATTAAATTAAACATAAGTGATCAAATTTGATTTTTCTAATTGAGTTCGTTTTGAAGGTCACTGAAATATCTTTCTGTTTTTCAGGCTACATTTATTGCCATTTCATTCCCGTGCAAAACAGGGGGAGCAACTTTAGGGAAATATATGATGGGGATAACTGTTGTTCACTATCAGAGCTTGACTCCAATTGAAGGGCATAATTTACGTCGCTTCACAGGAAGTGGTCAAAGACTTTCATTATGGCAGTAAGTTGAAGACTAGTCCAGATGATTTCTTTCAATTATGTTTTAATTCACTAATTTCTGTCCATTATATATTAATACAATAATTTTTTCCCATTATATATTAATATAATAATTTCTCTCTAGTATATACTCGTACAATAGTCTTTCCAATATATATTAATACGATAATTTCTTTTCAGTGTATGGTAATGAAATAGTTTCTTTCCATTATATATTAATACAATAATTTCTTTTCATTATATATTAATACAATAATTTATTTCCACTATATATTAATACGACAATTTCTTTCCAGCATATACTAATACAATAGTTTCTTTCCAATATATATAGATTAATATGATAATTTCTTTCTAGCATATACTAATACAATAGTTTCTTTCCAATATACAGCAAAATCAATTAAGGTTGTTTTCTGAGGGTCAAAACTTAAAACTCTAAAACTTCGACCTTTACGACCGGAAAGCATCATGGGCAATTTTATTTGCGTTTTTTTGCCATATTACCAGCCACCGTAAATCTTGGCTATATGGTCTTGG
>JAODVM010168844.1:0-14440 GCA_025400095.1 Phenganax marumi
AATCACCTGGGTAGTTTCGTTAAAATCGCTGTTTTTGTGACAAAAATTCGGATTTCCCCATTGAATTTCTAATAAAATAAATTCACGGTACTGGCTAGGACGTAACGCATGCGCAGTATGGCCAAAACCCCGCGAAAAGTCCGTGTGACCGATTTTCGCTTGAGTGAACTCTCTGTATATACCTCCTCTGTGCCCCCACGGATTGGGGCAAGTCTGAGCAAGTTTGTTTATTTTTTCGACCAATCAGATTCGTTTCTCAAATGAGAAAAGCCATCCCGCATCGTTTCACAAAATTTTTCAGCAAATTGTGAAAAGTTTAGCAAAATTTTACCTTTTTATTGTTTGTTTTTTAAAATATTTTTGTGAGAGTATTGTTTTTTGAGTATCAAGGTTCGTTTATTGATATTTTATTCGTGGTTTTCTCCTTGTTTTACGTAAAACAATGTGTTTGAAGTTACCATGTCAATGTATATCGTTAAAAAGTTGCCATCCTTTCCAAATACTATACTAATGTAAGTTGTGTTATGTAATTGCCAATATGGCACAACACTGAACTTGTCTATAACTACAGAAACAGTTGCTACAACATTTTCAAGGTAACACATATGGATTTTTTGGTATTGAATTTCCAACAGATTAGATCTTGAATTGTCATTTTCATCTGTTTACTGACTTTATTGGGCTTCCTATGCATTGCTGTGATGGCATTTTCCAAGAAAATTGAGCTCACTGTGCTTGATCTAAGTCACAGCAGCATGCTGCTGGTGCTCAAAAGCAATGAATCTAAAATTGTCGTTGGCATATACAGGCAGAATTTGGTCACTAAATTTCTATATTTTGTAATTGGCCCTAGATTTGCGATATCTGTCTGCAACCAAAGCATATAAACTAATTACCATTACAAGCAACTGAACGACAATAATAGAGTGCTCGTATTTACATTATATTACACATATCCAATTCTGTTACTTTTTCTCATACATAGTTCCCCAAATAGGGTGAAGAGAATCGCTAAAATAAAACAGACATAAGATGATCCAAGAGAGTTATTAGGTGGTAGCTTGAATGGAGTGCCACCAACCTCAGCACTACCAAATCCAACTGGAAATATTACTGATGCCATACATAGCTGCACAGCTAAAAAGAAATAGCAAGTTGATTGCTGACTACTTCAGCACATGTTTGTTTTAATACTTGTCTCTAAAGACATCACTTAATTGAAACATAGTAATACTTACATGCAAAAATAGCTACCCATCTGCTGTACTCGAAAGCTCTTGCTTTCCAAAATGATATAACAATGAGAAAACATGTGAGCGTAAGAGTAAGAACTGCAAACACAACAAGTATTAACGTCGCTTTCCATGACTCGGGAAGATTTGGGCTGACACATATCACTTCACCATTGATCGATTCTTGACACAACTTCGTCAAACCAAGTCTGACATAACCTAATAATTCAATATAACTTGAAGCACATCAAATGGCAAGAGTCGCAAGAAACAAAGCTTTGCTTTACGCAATGTCTCAAATAATTTCCTAGTAGCTGACAATTCAAAGCATTCATTCCCCAAGCAAGAGAAATTAGAGATTGCTGGATTTCAAGATGAATAGCCACTTACTTACCTAGGAAGTCATTGACAACCCAGTTTGGAGTGACAAGCGATACAATGGCAAACAAATCTGCAAAAGCACACATAATTCCGCCAGCAAGAGCAATTTTATTCACACGATAAGGCATATCGACGTTTGTTTAAATTCGAATCCTACGAACAACGGTAAAATTGCACCCAGCAACAAACGTTCTATAGCACAATACTATGACCTTTACTAGGATCCTTACACTTTTATCCTCTTACAAAACAATTTTGTCTCAGGACAATTGAACCATTTATTTTCGCAAACCATTTTGCAAAAACTTTCGAGCATTATTTTTCTGTTTCCACTGTGAATTTAAATTTCATTTCCAAAAAATTATCAAAACTCAAACCACATTTTGGCAAGGGCTGTGGCCAGGGGCCCGGGGCCACCATTGTACCAATTGCGCCCAGTGACAATGGAGTGGAAAACCAGAACAATATTAAAATATAACATTAAAACCGGGAGAAAGATTGCACTGAAGTTACCAGAAAACGTATCATGATTCTACAAGACAACTAATTGCATTAGACTGAGCTATGTTTCATAGGATTCCTGGATGTAAACCAATCATCATATTCGACCGTAGAAAACCCGACGATATTTTCACGAACAAACTAGAAAAATACAAGAAAAACTATAAAAAGAAATGTTTAAGTCACCAGAAAATACTTTATAATATCAACATGGTTGTAAAATTGCATCTAGGCAAAAAGTGAAACACTGTGTACAAATAAGGCACAGCTAGTTAATTTTACAATCGTAAGAAAACTACTGTAATGTTGTTGAAGATCTTGCCGGCGTCGGTACTTCTCAACTGACCTCAATAGCAGCGGCTATATCTGGGTAACAAAGTTCCCATGGTCGCAATGTAGCCATGATCTTCAGAAAATGCTGAATACTCACTTTTCTTCCTTCTAACTGCAAATTTGAGCAACAAAAGTTTTGTTTATCTTTAATATAACATATAGTTTGTCGAAAGAATGTGACAGGTACTGAAGAGAACTGATGTTGCCAGTTCGTTATTAGAAACTTTACTTGTTCACCATGAGAAATTGGGATTCATGCTATGTAAAGTGTGCCTTCATGTGGCTCATTCCATTTTGGGTGCAGCAATTACATACCGAACCATATTGAGCGATCTTGTTTAACACGATACCGATATAGCGGTCATGCTTGATGTCGTCTGGAAAATTATTGATCAGGTCTTTGTACCTGGATCAAAATCAAATAAAATATTTTGCTTACATCATCCGCCAGATGACAAAAACGACGACAGAAGCTGGGTCCTTAGTTACCATTTGCATTCCTCGCTCACGCGTTGCCGCAGCTCTTCCCCAGTTTCGACTAGCTCGTCCGAGTAACTCTCATGACGAATTTTCTCCAGTGCGGCACGTGTGCAGCGGCTACTGCTGTCAAGCTTGATGAACTTTCGTTGAAGTAAACGCCATCTTCTTCTTTACTCATATAAATAAATACACATCAATAATTACATTTCTTTTCTGAACATTCACTCCCGAATACATTGCAGTAAGATTCCTAGTCACTGCAAGCTGTGCGCGCATGAAAAAGGAGAATGGAATGGCAGTGTAGTCAAATGAATGAAAGTATATAAACTACAAAGCAACATTTTCTTTTCGCAATAGCAACAAGATCTTACTTGTTTTGGTCCTCCAGTTTATCATGTAATCTCACATTTTTTTCTTCTATTACTTCACTAAATCTTCTTCTCATTACTAATGGTATTTCATCCACATTCTTACTCAGCCGTATCGCACCAAATGTTCCCAACGCTGCAGTTGAGAAACGTCTGAAACAAACAGTGGTCTTCAGTTGCATTTAGAGTAATATTGAAATAAACACATAGTTTTAGCTTCAGCAAGCACTCATTCCAAGCTATTTTTTTAAGATATCGTGTGATTTCCTTCATGAAATCGTGAATGATAGGTAAAGCAACATTAATGTGAAACTCTGTATATAGTACACGTCTGTAAACTTCAGCTTACGCTTTACTGTTCCTTTGATCTAGAAATAAAGATGAAATAATTTATTAAAGACGAAAGTGTAAAATAAGCAAGAAGAAACGAGTGTTGCCCGAAAACAGGTTTATTCCAGGGAAGAAAACATTTAGGCATGGTTCGTTAGCATAATAAGCATTACGAAAAACACACGCGTGAGATTAGTAACTTAAGATCATACCGGACTGTTTAACCCAAGCTCGCACACGAGACTCTTTCTTCTTCGAAGAATTTTCATGGACATTCGAAGTTAGTTTGCTCAGTTGTTGCTCCTGTTACAAAAGGCAAATTTTCAAAGCAATTAACCATTTGCGCCTGTGCCTCAGACTCCAGAATTTGCAGTAAAATTTCACTTATACTCACTGACAATAAACTATTCCGTTTGGTCGGTATTTGAACCTGCTGGTGCAAGATTTTAAATGATCGGATTTTGACAAAATTACTTCCTTTTGTCTCTGTATTGCTATTTTCTTCTTGCACACCTAGAATGCAAACACTTCTTAATTTGAAAACATACAGTATAGTATCATTACCAGCCAATTCAGGCTATCAGAGCAGGTAAAGTCATGGAAATTGTCAGAATGTTCTGCTAACCTTCAGGTTTACTAGTTTCATCATTCCTGTGCGCCTTTTCGCATTCAGTGAGAACATTCTCACCTTCGGCCGTTGTATTTTCAGTAGGGGCCGTCTCTGTGTTGGTATTTGAAACACTCACATGACTTGTTTTGTTCTCTTCAAGGTCAAGTGGGTAGTTTGATTGTCTTGCTCCCGTTGATGATGAAGAGACCGCAGATAAACGTTGGATCCGCTGCGGATGAACGAAAATGCTGCTAGCACCTTTTCGGTTGCTTCTCTACAAGTATCAGAGAATTTCATGTCACAAAGTATGCAATCATATCAAGTCAATATTTTAAATCTCCGTATCTAAAACAAAATGTTTCAATTTCGACCTGTGAAAAACGAGAAGGATTAACCAAAAGCGTCTGCCAGTTTGATTCCGTATGTCTCTGCCATTCCACTTTTCTTCTTGATGTGCGAGCTTCCTCTTGTAAATATCTGGTAAATTATTGAATGTTTCAATAGCGCTCACAGTCAATCTCTAATGAGCATTTTTTGCACAAGACTTAATATACCTAATATTCCAACAATTTGTAATCGGAAGCATGGCTGGAGGAAACAAGTCTTGTGACATGGCGTCCAGGATCCAGTTAAGTGCGCATAATTGGCGAAATAAACTCTCTCTAAAAATTATTTGTGAGAAATGGAAAGTTTAACTTCAACTTCTCCAATATAATGCGGGTTAATGCCGGCACGTCTCTAATATGCTGGTTCACGTGTCTTATGCGAATATTTGTCTACCTCCTTTATACTAAAACCTCTCTACAAAACTACCTTGCAACCAACTTAGGACAATTTATGTTTGAAAAAATTGGTGAATAAGGCCGTATTGACGAACTACGCGCTTTTTTCTTGGCATAAGGTTTTTCTGTACTTCTGGATTTCAAAGACGCTGTATGATATCTTTGCCTGACGACAAAACAAAGTTATTGTTAGCCAGATCGCCGCATTGTAAACCTTTGCTCGTTTACATTGCTAGTATCAATATATAGACATAAATATTTGCTTACAGGAATGTTTTCATCGAGTTACTTTCACATCTACTATACTCTTCAAGGCTTGCGTCCAAACCTTCATAAAATGTAGGTATAAAAATAACAATTGCGCAAGGTTTTTACACACTAAATGAAAAAGCAATTGCACATTAAAAATGCAGAGGGGTTTCATTACCAGACGGCTTCAGATCATTTGGTTCTTCGTTATCAGAACTAAAACATAGAAGAAGAACTTCCATTTCAAGACTTATTGACAATTTCATATTTACGCGAAAGTTACTCACAATTTTACACTAATACATTCTTCATCGCCTGACTCGTCTGAAGTTTCTGAAGGAGAGATGATTTGCATGCTGCTCTTTACCTCATCCAACTTACGTTGCCGCTCCAACTCAGCCTCCTCAGCCTGCATGCGCAAAAAGGATATGTATTTACTGAATACTTACACGCAACCAAAGCAGAAGTTAAGTGATGCCTGATTGTAAACCTGCCTTTCTCTGCTGTTCTTCCTTGATGAGACGAAATAAATTGAAACCGAGACGAACCGCACTGATCATTTTCCTACACAAGCAAACGTTAAAGTCTTCACTCCTACTCCTGTTTAGTAGAATTGGATATATTATCCAATTCCTTTTTCAACAGCATTTCTCAAGAGCTCACTTGAAGACGTTTTTAGGATTTTACTTTTATGGCGTTTCAAACTGCTTAACTGTACACTCTCATGACAAAGAAAAATACTATGAGGAAGGTTGGTTTGTCTAGAAAAACGCAAGAATCATGGCGAATAAATGTGGTTTGTGAAGGAAAATGGGCAAAGTTTATACATTTTTATGATGTAACAGACTTAGGCTAAGAATGGACAGTTAAATTGCGCGAAACGTCCAAAAAATAAAAAATTCCTTTTGCTTCCGGAGTGATCTTGCTTAATAAAGAAATTAAACAATGTACGTATACTATACACATTAATAAACTGCTTTACAGAAGCAAGAAAGAATTCAAATACGAACAAAAGAAATAAAAGACTACAAGTATACAAACATAGCTGAAACGATGCAGCGCGTGTGCCACAAAACCACTGACAAAACTTTACCGGACATTGTATCCGAGCCCGCGAGAAAAGGTTCAATAGGCACGCTCTTCGTGACTACGAAACTGACTGGCTAGCAACATAAAGCGAACCAATCACGTTGCTAGATTTATTTTCCGCAAGGAATATTCCGCCCAGGGAAAGCGGGCTTTACTTACTTTACTTTGATCATTTGACGGCATAGTAATTCAATACCTTCCTTTTGTCAGTTGGGATTGAACATCCTCACGGTTTTCAGTAGATTTAAATGACATAAAGTGAGCTTGAGATTCCTGTAATTAGAACAGTTTAAACTAGCTTTCACCAACTAATTTTGTTGTGTTTGATGAAGGGTAGGGTCATTCAAATACCAAGCTTACATGACATAGGATCATGCAAAGTTCCCTCAAACAAGCACCTCATACTAGACGCAACCTATTATCCTTGGGTAGCACCACGGCCACCAACAGCAGGGGAATGAGTGAAATCCGTCGAACAGAAATAAGTTTCTTCCCACTGACCATAAACGAAAAGTCAAGAGAGAAAAAGGCGTCTGTTGTTCAAATGTCGCTTTACTGCCGTGCCAAACAATAGATAATGGAATTTCAGCTGTCTATCTATTGTGTTCACCATGTAAAGCGATTGGCCCGGCAGATCTGCGACATTTGATTAGAGCCTTACACTTGATATTTTCCAATCTCCATCATCACTAATTCTAAGCTTTGATTTGCTGCATTCAGGACTTTTGTCTTCCGTTGAAACTTGTGAATACTGTTTAAAAGCAGAACACAAGAGACATGTTACACCAGTAGAGATTCAGACTCTAGAATGTGGGGCTCCTTCAATATACAACTGATCAATTCATGGGTAATGGTTATAAACAACACAGTAAACTGCGTGGTTTTAAATTAGACACTAGTGTGCATGCAGGGATTTATGAAATCAAATCAACGGTTTGTTCGGTTTATCTCTTTACTGATTCATTGACAGTCATATAAA
Source organism: Phenganax marumi (assembly GCA_025400095.1). NCBI lineage: Eukaryota > Metazoa > Cnidaria > Anthozoa > Malacalcyonacea > Clavulariidae > Phenganax > Phenganax marumi. The sequence continues at coordinate 7,335 of JAODVM010168844.1, forward strand.
CCCATGAAATTGGCTACTAGGTAGCCTTGCAATAAAATGATAGTTTTAACTTTCAACCGTTAAGATGAAATGAATGGTCGCCCCTTAACAAGATCATATGGGCTTAGACAAAATAATTAATGAATAAAATAAACGACAGAATACCTGACTGGAGTCATTTTCCTTCTGTCCAAGGGCAACTAACACGAGATCTTTATCATCAAGGAGGACGTTTCCAAGAGCTTTGTAAGGTTTATAACTTACAGAATTATATCCACACTTCTGCATTTGATGAGCACGTCTCGCATAGTTTTGCTTCGCTACTTCGCGCCTGTCAGGCACTGTGCATGTGTAGACTAGAGCACTGCGGGCTGATACACGAAGTCCTTTACGAGAAATTCCAGTTACTGGCTTTGCTTCCACGTAATTTCGCGGATTTTCCAGCGCAGCCATGACTTGCATTTTCTATTGCTGTTGCTCCACAACGTGTGTCTTCCAAAAATATGTGGATAAAATACCTAACCTTGGCTTCGTTGCCTAGGTAGCAGAACCTCATTAAATTCAGATGAAATGCAGATTCACACAAGATATAGGATGTCGCTACGAAAACCCATTTATTTCATGTAATACGCCAGTACAATTGCTAAATTGTAATATACTCTAGAATTCCAAGGTCCGATTATTATTCTTGTAATCGATTAGACTATTCAGCTATATGTGGTCATCATCCAGAGACTTCGAGTATAGCAGCACGCCTTAAGGGTTTTAAGTACGGTTCTGATATCAGCTAACAAATCTGGTCATATTTTTACTTAACATCAGATTTTTACGACTCAGTAGCGCGGACGATAACTAAAGTATCAATAATATCCATACACTGTAGTTGCTTCTCCGCTTCACTCTTTATTCTGAAATAAAACATGCAGTATTATGGCATTTCATTTCACTCAGGTTTCCGCACACAAAAGGTCGCTTAACCTCCATTTTTTATTGCAATAAGCATCATATATCTAGGAAGAGTTTTTAAATCGCCTTCGTCTTTCATAAAGACAATTAAAAAAAAACACGCGCTTATTTCTTAACTTGAAAGTGGAGGAAAACTGCTAGTTGAAATTACTTTCAAGACAGTATATACAGTATCTTCTACTATTTCGCTGCGCTATGGTCATTAGAAATATTTTGAAGTTAGTTCTTATAGTGCGAAATATCTTCAAGGCAATTAGCGTCTATAAATTGCATAATAACTGATCAGCGTTTGAAGATAGTTCAAATACTCTACCTGAGATTCAAACCGACATTTCAAAATCCGCGAGCATTAAAGACGCTATCGAAGTTTGAAATCCCGGTAAACTTCTCCGTTTCGCATTTGAACTATTACCTAAATAATGTCAGATTAAAACTAACCACCAAAACTGAGGCCCACAGACTACTTGTAGGTGGAACAGCGGTGACATCTTCATCTGGGATTCTGCTGGCTGCAGATGTGTCAACGGCTAGGAAACTATCCCATTCCCGCCTGCAATATTGTACGACATTCTTAAGACTTTATCATTCTATACGAAGGGCAAACTGACAGCATGCTGTGAGTGAGTATTCTGCGAGACAACACCAGTTGGAAGAATGAATTCCTAAACACTGCAAACCTGATTTGAATGAGATTGGGAAGGCTCTCATCAGCTTGTGCGTAATAGCGACGAAAATCTGCCACAGGATCAGCTTCTACGAAAAATGAAAACTTTATTACATTCAAATGTCGCGATGAAAACATTATTAAAAACCACTAACTAAGAATGGATGGAATATCAACCAATCTCTCGTTGTACTCTGCTGTGCACTCCGACAGTCTATTCAAACCTAATTATGAATACGCTATTCATCAACGTTTACAGTTTAGCTATCGTCTGGATATAACTTGTATGTATATCCTGATCATGTTTTCATGAATAAGCTCTTGGTCATTACTTATAATTTATCTTTGACTAGTAACCTTCACTCAAATTTAGAAGCGCTTTCTGCTCCATTCGTTCTTGTTTTTCTTTCTTCTTACGTTCGCCTTCTTCCTCCATTATAATCACTCGTAAAGCTTTCTCTTCATCTTCGTAATTCCTGATCCTTTCACCAACCATCTTCTCTACGTACCCGCATTTGTTCAAGAAATTCCAGCCTTCACTGGATGAACTCGATGGGTGAACACCTAGGACACGTAATATCATTTTGTTTCTAAGTCTTGTTGCAAACTATGTGTCTGTACGTATTAAATACGAATTTGCTTTTAGATTATTTCGTATATGTAGCTACGCATATATCCTACTAAAGACAAAAGCGAAGTTAGGTACATCAGAACATTCGACTTTCTCCTTTGTACCGCAAGCAATGCAGCAGTACACGGCACTTCCAGCGTCTTGTTTTTAAATACACCACCTTTCTTCTCCCTCTCACATTCTCGAAGTTCTCGTAATTTTGTCAGAGATTTGATCAATTCTTGTAGTTTACGAGCATCTTGCAGTTTGCGCCGTACTTCTCCCAACACACCTCCTGCTTCATGTTTCAATGACGCCGCCTAGGTATACCGAAATAATCACCTTCAGTGATGAGGGAATACTATATAATTAAATGAACAATTAGGACTTTTCAAATGAGCCCTTTCATTAAAAAATACGACGGTGTTTGATCGCAGAGTCCAAGTAAAGGCTTAGTCCAACGTTGAGTTGAGATTGAAAAAACTGCGTAAATGTACTACTGCAAAACCGATGAGAAAGTTTTTAGCAAGTTTAGGTCGCTGTTCCCCTTTTTGTTTTAAAGATCTCCAAAAGATTGCAGTACCATCAGCTGTTAATTATTCATATTTTCGCTCATTTGAGTATTCCGGCTTACAACTATAGTTATGCTCCATCCACAGTCCCACGGAGTTTCAAATCGAGTAGTAGTTTACAATAAACCGCGTACTAACTATATGAAACATAAGAGTCATAAATGTCTTAAATCAAGCTATCTTTGCCTGATATTTGCAAGAGTTTTAGTATCCAGCCGTGTAATAGTCTTTACAAATCAATGTTCAATAAAGATTGCCGCACTTTGGGGGTATTTTTTAATTCAATATTATCTTCATATTCTATAATTAATAGATAATCAACCGTTGAATGTTCAATTACGTCAGGTCTAAATCTGAGTCCTGATTGGTTGATGCCTGCTTGAACTCTCCTATAGTAGGAGCGGGACGTTGCTAAGTTTCAAAGTTAAGATGTTGCACCTTTCTGGCAGCGTTGTCTTTTGCTATCTTGTCTATTTGCCATTCGTCAATTTTTTCATGCAACGTTTTTTTCCATTCTTCTTTTTCCTGTTTTTCAAAATAGAGTCGCCTTCCACGATTTTTTAGCCATAACTGCAAAAAATTCATTCATTGCAGACATGAGGGTTTCAACTGTTGTGCATTTAATGGCCTTTAGCACTTCACAAAACGCATCGAAACTATAGATCATGACAACAGTTTTGTAAACATACTGTATAATTGACAAATCGAGAAACCGAAAAGTCATCTAGCGATCCTAGAATAGAAGACTAGTAATACCACTTACTCGTTTTTGTTTACGTTTATGAAGTTTGTTTTGAAGATCCGAAATTATGAATGGGTCACTCAAAACGTTTTGAACAGAAATCATCTCTTCCTATAAAAAAGATCAAACACATATTGCACGTTGCGGCACCTAAAAAGGGTAAGCATGGTTGTCTACACAACCTTCCTTTTCTCTAGCTTTGCCAAACGACTATTCCAGTCAACACACTCGACATTTTCAAAAAGATCATCGCATTCTTCTTTTAATTCATTGTTCAGACTCAAACAACGACGAAAAAGATTCTGTGCTTCGTTAATCTATAAAGAATTGACAACAAGTATCTAAGTTACCAGTTGCTAAGTCAGCAGTTATCTGTGCACAAAATAAATTTTAACCAACATTGCTGCACTTATTGTTCATCTCAGGATTAAATTCAAAATTGAATTCTCAAGGTGGCAGAAAGGAGCTTTTGGCACAATTTTGAGAATCTTTTTATGCAAATTGTACCTGGAGCTGGCTCTAAGTTAGTGCACAAGTGCATTGAATAGCCATCATACTTACAACACAAGTTTCAGCTAGAAATTTTTTGGCCAGTATTGGTAGCTAAGTAGTGTTATATAGTAGGCTTGTATAACATATAAATTGGGGGGTGTGAAGCTCAAAAAGAAGTTGTAGAAGGGTTTCATAGAAAATATGCCCACACTTCAATATTTATTACGAGCAGGTCTACTCTCAGGGCAGAGTTGCCAGTACATTATCAGCTACCTTATGCTATGTCATTTGGGGGCATTACTAATGCTATTCTAGGAAAAGTTCTGTGTCTCACTGGAGTTAATGAGGATACTAACACTATGCAGGAGAGAGTCATGGTGAGACATTGTGCCGTCCTTTACTGTAACCAGGAAATCTGAGAGGGAGACTGAAGAATACAAATGCTGGGCTAAAGATGCCATTAATAGCAATGCACTTTCTCGAGAGTCATGATAAGTGTGCTTCCACCTGCTCATGGACATGTTTTAACATGGACATGTCTTAAAAACAGTTTCCTCATATCACACAAAAGCTCATTAATATATAGCTTAAGCAGCCTAAGAGACAGGTGCTTTTTCAACCAATAACTTTTCCAAAGGATACTAAAAAGGATTCATTCATTAATATGCCACTGCAGCTATCATAACAGTATTGTGCTGGCCACAAGATTGAGCAAGTTTAGCTAAAGTAAATCAACAATATAATGTTCACAATTTGTACTAGTTTTAGTCAACTAGGAAATTTCCTTTCAACATCTGACAGTTTTACTAAATTGTCTGCTTGGAAAAATCATAGGATCTTAACTGTAGCATTTGTGTCTCAATGGGATAATACAGTACATATTTGATTTCTAAAGTTCACTAACCTTGATGGTTTTCTGACAGTTCACAGCATTGGTATTTTGCATACATGATTGATATTTCTGAGTTAGCCACTGCTTCAAAAACAACTGGTCAGATTCTTCCTGATTGTGAACTTGTTGCATTTGAGCATTCAAATATGGAATGTTTAGTTTAGATTGAAAATCAGTGTGATATCCAATTGTACCTGTATATGGTACATAACTACTTTGCAGTCTCAATGGCCGATTACTCTCATTGTAGTCTAAGCACGATACTGCAGCATTTAAACTGTATATAGACGCTGGACTACCGGCATCCTGTAACACACCCTCGCTGACACCATGATTGTAACCACCACTTGAAGTATGTGATTGGACATATCTGGAAGAGTTTCCACAGGAAAATGACTGATGTTTTTGAAACATGGCTGCCTCATGTTTCATTTGAAATGTTTCATTTTGTGAAAGTTGCTGTGAGTATCTGAACTGTGATCTATGATCAAACTTATCCGGGCTTGCTCTACCACACCACGACTGTTCTTTTGTATCTTCATACATTTTCAAAACTGAGCCACTGAGCAGTGAGCACAAGTGAGCACACAATCAGGATTCACGTACTGGCTCTACTATACTCAGGCACTGCCCCAAACGCAGGCACTATTTCAAAATGGCGGCTCGGGCAGGAGGAAGAGCTTCAGGTTTGATTATATTTCGTCGTTTTTTAAACAGTTCTGTAGAGTTTCTTCTTCTTCAAACATCGTACGGGAGTCATCACTGGACTCCTCCAAAAGGTCATGTAGAAATAGGCGAAAATGACGAAGAAGCTGCGTTCAGAGAGACGGAAGAAGAGGCAGGAATAACTTCGACTTCTTTGCATTTCATGAAAGATTTTAGAATAGAGTTGGAGTATCCTGTCAAGGGTGCCTTGAAGAAAGTTATATATTGGCTAGCAGAGTTGATTGACCAGGATTGTAAAGTGAAACTTTCAGATGAACATCAACAATTTGAATGGGCAAATCTTGCCCGAGCTTGCGATCTAGTGCGCTACCATGACACACAAGACGCGTTGAAGTCTGCAGAGAAATTCATCAGAGAAAACTCTTAATAAATAGTGTGTTTATATCAACAAACGAAAACTTCGCTAAAAAGTTTATTTTCTTTATTAAAAATTGACTAGCGCTACGACGAATCGCTTCAACAGTTGGTCCTACTTCCAACAAAATAGAACTCTGTGTGGTTTACAACAAAACTTTATTATTGAAAATTTTGTGCCGTCTTTTTGGACTCGCAAACTACCAGTGCTTGTTGAATGTTTGTAAAGAATAATCGACCTTATGATATCCAATGAAAAAGCATGTGACAATTTGATGATTGATGAATCTCAAAATAATGACGTTTATTGGTTACCAGGCGGTTGTCCTCGGCCACGGCGACCTCTTGCAGCCTGGCCTCTTCCTGCAACACATATCAATATCGTTTAACTCGCCAAAAAATGTCCTAACTTTGAATATTTACCTTGAACCCTTCGTATTTGTCTGCGTCCTCGTGATGCCAGTGTACCTGGAAAATCATGATTTCATTATTCGGCAAATCATCAATTTACCATACAGTACCAAATATAACACAGGGTTTCCAAAAAAATTGGACTCGACGGTATAAACACAAATTTTGAAACGAATAATGCAGGAAAATGTTTACGTTTACGTTGCTTTCGAAGGTTAGCTTTTTAGCTTTGCAGTGATGGCCCAATTGTGAAATGTGAGCAGTTGGTTAACGAGTAATTCTGCTTCAAATGAGGACTGGAAAGCACAAAATGGGCATGTCGTAAAAGTCAATGTTATACCACCTTGTGTCTTCACTGCAATATCATTATTTTTTAAGAGCGCCAAAGCATTTCAAGGTAATTGCATTGGGCACTGTCTCGCATTACAACAATGTGTATTTGTTCAAAGTTTAACGCGCATGATGAGCGAAAAAACACTACGATATGTGTTTTGTCTTATCATTTCAGAAAAACTGTTTCACCTTACAGTTTTTTAACAAATTTGTGGCAATGTTCATTTCAAAACAAGAACGACAGTATCAAGTAAAACAAGAAAATTTTTGTCCTGTTGAGGGTAGAGTGCAGGGCCGTCTTGAGAAACTTTATCTGGGGGGGTGCATGCTCAATCAAACCGACTAACGCAGGATCTTGTACCGAC
>JAODVM010168955.1:0-14436 GCA_025400095.1 Phenganax marumi
CATTGTTAAAACTCAGTTCGAAATATTCCTTAGTTATTGAATATTACTGCCAAGATGAAAAAATGCGCAATCAAAGGCGATAACCGTTCAATTTGAAGATACTCGAAATGTCATCACAACTGTAGGGAGCCTCCTTAAACGAGTTTGAAATCGAGGTTGAAGTTGTTCATTAACCCAGGATTAAGCTAACCCACCTTTGATCAACCGGCCCCAGGTAATAAACAATTGCTTTCTGCTTTCTGTGTTTGGATGGCCTGATCCAAACACGCGGGAATGTTAGTATCTCACGTTAGTACGTCATAACATCGAATATGACTATTTAGCTAATGACTGTCAGCCATTCAAACATCGCCATTTTTTTTAAATGAAGAGTAGTATTGATTATTGGTCCTTTGGTTTTTATTTAGACTGAATACTACAAAACGGATGTAAGACCACAACACCGTACAGAATTATTTGGATTAGCTGGCTCCACAGTAGACAGCATATCCTTTTATCAAGAATATCTAAAGGTAAAAATGTAGCATGGAAATTTCGAATTCCGTAGGATTTGATGTTGGCTTACTCTTCCACGTTTTAATTACATGAATTATTTTTCTGGCTTTGAGAGCCGTAATTGTTTACTGTATTTTGCTCAAAAGTTTTAGCTGAAAACAAATGATAAAGAATTGCGCTTGAAAGGTACTTATTCGTATTTTGCTGTTTATCTTTTAAGAATCTGAGAGCAGAATTGGAAGCAGTGAGGAATCAGCCACGCAAAGCATTAAATTATTGTTTTGTTGCTTACAAATCTCTACGCGAGGCAACCATTGCTGGCAATGGCCTTGCGTGGGATCGCTATACTGATCAAATGCAGGCCATGGTTTGTCCTGAGATTGATGATATTGTTTGGACAAATTTAGCAAAAGACCGACGACTTAGGTATGAATCAAATCTGCATCACTTGTTGTGAATCATTTGCTAAACGAAAACCCGACAGACGTTTCGCAGAGATGCCGAGCAAACTCAAAATGGAGTAAAATCTATTCCTGTGTACTGTTAGAAGGGTACCAAATGTTCTGCCCTCGTACTTCACTTACAGGCTTCAATACATATTGCAATGTTTTCGATAAAACATTTTGAATGTTTTTGTTGTTTAGATACATCCTCTCTTTATTTATGAACACTGTAGTACAATTTTTCTTGCTATTTTTCTGGACTTTTCCTGTTGGTATCGCTACTGCTATGGTTTCCCTCGAAAAACTGGAGCAAAAAGTACCAGCATTGAAAAATTGTAAGTACTATGGTACATTGGTACTATAGCTTGATCAGTTTAAGCTCGCATAGGATTGTGGTAAAATTACCGCTTGCTGTTGATATTGATATTGATACTGACCACTGATATTGACTATTACCCGACTTTGATCCAGACTTAATTGCATAACTTCTTGGAGACTTTATATCTATTACTTACTTCTTTAACATGTATAGTGGAGAAACTTGGACCAGTTGCTACAGGGTTTATCGCCGGATTTCTTTCAACTGTTGTAGTCGTCATATTTTTCGCCTTATTGCCAATGGTATGTTTTTACTACATGATATATGTACACAAAGTTTGCAAACCCGCCATGTTACTTTGCCGCAGTGGGAAAGTGAAAGGATATATTTCACCGACGTATTTATTTTTTGTATCGATTAATGCACTTCAGCACTACGTTTTATAACAAAAGCTCAACTAAGTTCTTTGAATGTTTTCTTGGTGATAAAATATCTAATACAAGGTTTTGTGGAAACACCACATAAATTCACATAAATTTATTACGTGGTGTTTCCACAAAACCTTGTATTAGATAAAAGCTCTCCTATCTATCATATAGCATGCGACTCATTGCCGCGAGAATTGCCAGAAAATACAACGCATGGTCACGAGTATTTTTTTAGTAACTTTATTTACCCGCGGTGCTATTTCACTGTAATGTTAGAAATATTTCCTAAGTGAGGAGTGATCTTCCACTATTACTTGTTCAGTCATTCCACTGTTCTTGCTGTTATATGTTATGTAGATCCTGGCGTTGTTAGCGTACATCAAAGGCATTCGAACCAATAGCCAAATACAAAAAGACGTTCTGGAAAAGTTGTTTGTTTTCAAGGTTTGTATAGAGAAAGTTGCATGATTTACGTTCTTTCACTATTTTCAAAAAAATAGTCATTTTACTCGCGGTTATTCCCACGACTTTTTCAGTTGAACTAATTATTTTCGGACCCGGCGTATTCAGACTTTTTTTTCGTTGCTGATCACTTATCACGAGATTTATTTGCCCAAAGAAAACCTGCAATTTGTTTCTCAACTCAGTCTTTCTCCTGGTCATTCTTCTTGTCAAATGAAGATCTATAAACACATTGTCTTATAAAGAGTTTACTATTGTCGTGTATTTGCCAATCTCGACGTGATGGAATAATTGAATTTTGGAGGCTGTTCGCACTCTTAAAGCGCCCTAAACTTGGAACAAATTGAGTGTACCTGCAGTACTTTTAAGAAAGTGTAACCTGCCTCTGCCTTTATTCTTGAGTGTTTTTTATAACTCTTAGCTTGTGTATTGTCAAGGTGTTAAACCAGTTTGTGTTCTACATTTTGGGAAATACGATGTTGGAGAGACTGTCGGAAGTGCTTGATCATCCGTCACAAATTCCGACCGTTATGGCGAAGGAAATGCCTTCGGCTGCAAATTTCTTCATCAATTTCATCATGTTGAGAGCAACAACCATATTTGGAATCGAACTTATGAGGATTGTGCCTTTCATTCTTATTAACGTCAAGAGAAAATTGTAAGTGCAAGAAACAGATTCCGCACATTCATGATTGTTAGAGTATTATAGAGATGATTATAAGAAGACTTCGAAGGAGCTAGGATATAAATGGAAGTCACGAGACTTTGGTTATTTTCTAATGCACTGGTATAAATTATTATGTTTACTGTAAGTCATACTTATTCGAATCACTCGCAATCCTTACTTTGTTGATCAGAAATCATGAAACGTTTTACAGTAGGAATACATTTATTTTTGGTTGCCAATTCTCATCAACTCTCACTCACTTGTCCTTATTTGATTTTGGCTTTAATAAACGACAAGTGACGATATTTTGATACGATTTCTTTACATTTAGTTTCGTGAAGAGTTCTATCGAAGACAAGGAATCTTGGGAGCCGCCTGTAATGTGGTATTCGGCGCAGGTCTGTTTGGGCAGTTCATATTTTGATGTTAATAGAATTGTTATCGTAATGTTTTTTTATTGTTCAATGCCTCTCGAACGTTCACCTTCTTTATCTAGTGTATGAGGAATTTATACCTCTAATAAGCACCACTTCGAATTCTGATATCTGCCGTTTGTTTGTGCTTGTTTGAGTGTGACGTTCATTGATTATTAATCTACGGAATCTTGTATTTTATAGTATGCTGAGATTCTATTAGTGTTCCTTATTGCAATCTCGTACTCAGTTCTCGCTCCTCTCGTCATTCCCTTTGCTGTTATGTATTTTGGATTTGGATATATCACGTGGTTGAACCAGTTATTGTTTGTCTACGTGCCAAAATGGGAGGGAGGTGGAGAGATGTGGCCTATCATATTTCACAGGTTAGTTTACTGATTTAAAATGCAGTTGAAATAAAAAAACCTATTTCGATTGTCTCAACTGAACAAATTCATACAGCCATGGAAATGGAAGTGTTCCTAAAATATTGAAGCAATTCGTTTGGTAACTTGAAGTAATTCATTACATCAATTTCTTTCAATTTTGATACAGTTTCTCGCAAATTCCCTAATTCTTCGAAATGCTTCTGACTTCTGTTTCAATTGACCAATCAGAATAGCTGTGAAAAATAATTATCACCTGATTGGTCAATTCGCGCAAGAACTTAAGGACATTTAGAGCAACTTATGAATATTCGAGGAAGTTCATCAAAATGTTAAGAAATTGATGTAATGAATAGCTCCGAGTTAGCAAGAGAATTGCTTCAATTTTTTAGGAACACTTACTTTGCCACGGCGGTTGTAATCGGAAGGTACAAAAAAACGATATATTCTTGTGCACTGTTATACTTGTAAAGTGTGCATTTTCTTGTTACAAGTCAGATGCATGCCCTTGTTACTAATTCACCGAGCAATGGATTTGTTTTTCAATGTCAGTAAGACAGTAAACTTTTGATTGCAGAATGATGGTTTCACTTGTTGTGTTTCTGTTGTTTATGATGGGTTTATTTGGGTTGAAACAAAACCCAGTCATTCCCACTTCATTAGTTCCGCTTCTGGTGATATGCATAATCTTCTGGCATGATGTTAATAAATCGTTTGCTAAGCAATCCCATTCATTGACATTTACAACGTGTACAAGAATACGTGATCTTGGCCCAGATTTGATAAAGGTAGGTTCTCACCTCTCCATTTTTACCGTCTTTGTCTATACATTTTTGAGCAGCTCTGCTGTTCTGTGGAACTGCACTGCATGTGTCCTACCCAGTCCTACCTTGTTTTCTACAAATAATATTTGTAATTGTATTATGCACAATATACTGGATACTGTTCTTTCAGTGCATATAGAGTTGCCTGAAACCAATCTATTCTGTTCCCATCTCATCTTTCCAGAAAAACCACGACTAATGTTTTTTTTTGTTTTACCCTTATCTTTAATATACCATTGCCTCGGATTGGGAGTCCTGGGCCGATTTCCGGAGCCTGCGTTGAGCTCAAACGAAGGATAAGCCAGAATATTAAAATTCGTCCTTATATCGTGTACATCTTTCAAATCCAATCTCATATGCTAAACCAATAGTTAGATACACCATTGTATTCAGTTAAAAGGCTTTCTGTTTGGCTGTAAGAGGGATATATTGATGATTTCTACGTTGAGTTGTCCATGCACCATTTAATTGAAATGGATTTGGTGCGTCTGCCCCCTGGGGCCGGTTGTTCGAAAGTTGGATAGCGTTGTCCATTGGATAGTGAATTTTTCAACCTTCATGAAATTGAACAAAAAATGCCGAAACTTCCATTTTGGTTAACGATATAAGTATTAGAGACTTAAATCTATCGACATCAGTCGTAAATTTATGTTAAAACGATCAATGGGAAATTTTACGAAGGGTAAAAAAATGACTATTCAGTGGATAGCGCTATCCACCTTTCGAAAAACCGGCCCCTGGTGTTTAGTCCGCTAAGTGTGTGTTTGCATCGCGAAATTTTTCCATTTTACTTTCTCCATCTTGCATTTGCGCAGGAAACGCTCCAAAAGTACAAACGAAATGAGAATATTCCTGCGTATGAGAACGATGATCAAGATTTAGGGAAATTAAATTCAGTGAATGTCACGGAGGACGGCGGAGAGAAAGAAAGTTTACTATCTACAAAAGACGATTGATGCAGTCGATTGCAAAAATACTGACATTGTTGAAAAAAGGCACGCGGTCAAATCCTGTGGGGACCCAAACAAAGTAATTATGATAATATCTATAACGACTGGGAGTAATATATACGTAGTGGAGAAGAAATCGTCGGTGGAATGATGTGGCTTATTATCATTGGTTGCTAGTTAATTAAACCATTTGTAATCACAATAGGTAAATACAGAGGGCTGCTAGGGTCGTACTGGATAGTACACATGTGCTCCTATGCTTGTTTTGTGACTGAAGCATAAATTTATGCGTCGGTCGCACACAGTAGCCGCCTGTACTGTAGTGGGGTTTTTTTTATGACAATCAGTATCATGTAGCACACAGTATAATACGCATTTCTTTCATTTACAGTGTACTATTATGTTACTTTATATTTTTAATGTATTTTTATAATGTACAGCTTACTCTTATTGTAAAATATTGCAAATCAATAAGTGAGTATTCAAACAAATATATGAAATAATATGTCATATTTTTGGCATCAATAGAAAATATAAATTTATCGCGTCCAGAAAATGTTTGATTTGAATCGTCCAGCATCGATATTGTAAAATTGGTTCTTTTAATTTGTTTCCAGTTTTTCAAAATCTGGAACTTACATATACTTTAATATACTTCCATAGACAGGTAAATCAGTCACGAGAATAATGTATTGTATTGCTCCTCATAACCTTTCGTCGCTGTGAATGAATGTATGCCATTCCCCGTACAGCAGAAGTATGGAATGATGGTATATGCCCGTACACCAATGAGATGCGCCTAGTGTAGATCAGACTCCAGTTCAATGTTTCCCATTGACAGACTGGCAATCCCCTGAAGTTGAACGTGCCATAAATGTTCAGCGTCAGGAGGACTAGTAACCGTAAGTACTATAAGTAAAGCAGAGTTATGGCGAAAAATTTTAAGCATAAACGAACAAACCCGGGGTACACACAACTATGTCGAAGCCGGTGAGATCAAAAAGCTGCTCGACAACTGATTTTAAAGCAAAGATCGAGCCACGAGAAGAAAGAGTTTGACCGTTTTAGCCGATTAAGAGTTTGAACTGGCGTTTCAGAGCGTTCTGATAGCAGTTTTGTTGTGGATATAATAAAATTAGACAGGTAGACGTATTTGAAACGTTGACGAATCAAAGAAAAAGCTATTGCTTTTCGGGCAATGCTCTCGGCCAATGAAACGAGTACACGAGTTCAAAACAAAGGCAGAGACAAATGAGATGATGCTGGTCTCTTTCTTCCGCCGGGGTGGTGTTCGCCATCTTTCGTTTTACATCCAATCGAATTATGTAGTTTCAACAAATTTGCTTGCTAGGTCGGAGAAGTGATGTTACTGCACGTTTGATTATTTTTGTACATCCAAGAACAAGTGGACACAGATGTAAACAAAACAAGCCACATGCAGCCATGAAAAGAGGACATGCAAGCACAATCTAGTTGTACTATCAATACTTGTTTAAGCTTGTATTACACTGATCGACTTGTTTCGCCGATTACTGTGGGAAACAAATTGAACGAACTGATACACGTACCGATTTCCTTCGCCAGCTAGTGTCGCATTGGGCGATTCCATCAAGGAATATGGTTGTTTAGATTTCTCCACGTTTGCCGAAGTGAGTTTTGGGTAACTATAGTGCTTCATGCAACAGAATAAAGATCTGGTAACAAGGGGTTACGACACAAATCAGCAAATTACATGTTACACCTGTCGATTTTCAATGACGTTGCAAGTTGGTGTTGAAAGTTTTTGATCCCTCATCAAAAGCTTGCAATGATTTGCATCGACAAAAATCGGCGTTTCTGAACCATGTAACACTCGCCGATTTGTATGGCAATCTCATTGCGACACAAATCGGCGAAACAAATCGAAGTGTCACACAAGCTTTAGGAAGTGCTCGGTCAGCGTGTCTGTTTCTTAGATTATATAAGGATAATCCATTTCATTATTAAATCTGAATTTATTTCGTAAATTAGGTGCAGATGGCCATTGATAATTTTATAGATGAATAACAATTTTGCGTTATTGCGTTTCTGTTCTAGCGATGTCCATTGTAGTTTGGCAAGTAATCAACGGATGGAACTCATAAGATTCACTGGTGATTACTCTTTCGGCACGATTTTGATATTTTTGTAATTTGTGTTTCAGGGTACTCCCACAATTATCCCATAAAGGACTACAGTAGTCACAATAGGGCTAAACAATTGCATTGTATAGCATTTTTAGGGTGGATGATGGGACAAAAGGTTTAAAATTCTTCTGACTAGACCTATTCCAGCACCAACTTCTGAGCATATATGGTCAACATGGCTTCCCCATGAAAGTCGTTCATCTAACTTTACGCCAAGGCAGGGATAATTATAGGTTCGAGCGATCGGTGTGTTATTTATCAAAATATATAATAATAATATAACTGATCAGGTAAATCCTACAAACATATATTTAGAGTTTTTCGGATGAAGCTGTAGCTTGTTTCTTATCATCCATTTACGGATGCTTTCCAATCCGGCATTTATACTAGCCATATAGTGTGTTCTTAAAGTTAGAAGAATAAAAGCTTATGATGGACCTGCCATCTCCGTTAATGAGTTATGTACGACACTACAGTTAGACTGCGTTTACATTAGAGCAAACGTTTCCTGATTCATGCAGTCGGATCCGTCTATTAAGAATTTTATGGAATAGAACTTTTTGTTCTTAACCGTTACTCGTTAGACCTTGCACTAAACTTCAACGGAAATTTGCTGTTGCTCACATAGCACACTACATCATTTAAATCGAATAACTTGGAAACTTACCTACAATTCGCGGTACAACTGTATCACGACAATATTTTGTGCAGTCTCACAATATAATTATAATACAGATACTAATGATAGAATTTATTGCACAGTATATACCAACAGCGCTTGGTACAGCCAGTAACAGGCATGTAGCTACCTGTTGGTTTGAGGAATGGAAAGAGAACATCAGATGCTCAACCATACGTATTACCATGGGTAATTGTTGAATTAAAAAAAAGGTTAAGTTTCGAATTCGTTTTGCCGTTCACTTTAGTGACCATGACTCTGATAGTGAACTATCGCAGATTGAGCACAAATCGGGAAATTTCAAATCCGGAGACTTTTGTGGGAACTTTGCAACCGAATACACGTGAATCCGAAAATAAATCTAGTGTAAACGTCTTCTTTGACGAATCGAAATACATTTGCTCTCGCGATCATTAATTAGCGTGGAAGGCGCCTTACTCGGTCCTACTTCGTGTAAAAGAGTTTTAAAAAACTAAAAATGGAGGTGACATAGGAGATACTGTCACTAGTCAATCTTTAGCCATCAGTAAACGCCTTCTTTCGATAAACGAGGAACCTTTCAAGAATCCGAAAACTTTTACGCTAGTGTAAACGAAGTCTTAAACGACCGTATTTAGTTCCTTCTCAGAACTTAGCGGCCAGGGTTACGAAGTCTCCTTAACTATCTGAAAACTCCCAAATTCAAACAAAATCTCGGCGTCTGTATTTTCTGGTCGATTCTGGGCTGCTTTTCTGATTTTCAAAACGTACCACGCAAAATATAAAATGCAAAATTTGAAAAGGAAACGCATAAGCCTTTGAAGTTAGTAATTTGTCTAAGGCTGAAATTACTATTTACCCGTATTTTGACTTCAAAATGGTTTTTCATTTAGCTGGATACGATAACACTATATCTACTCCATGCGGAGTCAATAGTATACCGGACTGAATTTAAAAGCTAAACACATTTGAAACTCCTACATTAAATCTAATCTATGAAACATGATCGGCACGAACTACGAATTCTTCTGCTATGCATAAAATTTGAATGAATGTAACTTTATTAACATGAATTTATAAACGAAGACTCATATCGAGCTACAGCTATAGTTTTAGCAATTTTGCAATCAGGAAGTTGATAACGTACTAACTTTGAATTATTTATACAACTGCAGTTGGTGACCATGCATGCCGTAGAGAGAAATATATTTATTTACAAGCTGAAAAGGACGCCTAAGCAGAACAACCTCTGCAACCTGTGATGCAAACACAAAGTGCGAAACAGTAATGGTTATAAATAAGCAGCACCCATTAAACCATGATATCAAGTCCAGCTGATCATCGTCATTGGATGAACTGAAAATTCACCAAATTTGGAAAAGAAATGAAATCGAAATGGAAAGGTACATTATAGTCTGTTCTCTCATTGAAACTTGTATAAACTTTTAAGTGTATATTAACAAGCTCCGTACCGCTCCGTACAGTGCAAAAAGTGTAGTCAAGACGAATGTACGATTTTTTGGTTTTGCAGTACTCTACGTTTTTCAAGCGAAGAAAAGCGTCAAAATTATGTCTGTGGTGTAATGAATTGACAATTTGACCACAAATTATACATTGTGTTTGAAGTTGTCATTCATTTCTGCTGTTTTCATTCTGGCTGCTATATTTCATTTTGGCATGGCTCAGTGCGGATGCTATACGCATTGTTCACGGTCGGGGTGTAGAGTTACGTACCTGTCGTTGAGATACTTGTCTCAATAAACGTGAAGTAGCTGCTGGCAAAGCAAGAAATAATTCTTATTATAAAAAGCCTCCGTACAAGTTCGGTGATTATGACCTCAATGATGATTGGGTAGAATTAACTGGCGAGAACATTAAGAGTTAATGAAAACGAAGCAGGAACAAAAGAATCGTTCGATCCAGCTGACATAAATGGCATGCAATGGTCTGAATTCAAGCAAACACCTTTCGTTTTCGAACTACTTCCAACTCGCTGTGATAACTAAACGAACTTGAACATTATACAAACACGGTCGATCCTCAAAATATACGGCACGACACACACTCATGATAGTCATATATAGAGGGTATGTGCTCCATCAAGACAGCGCGTTCAGAATAGTGCAGCTGAACACAACATAATCGCTATTTTTCTGGAGTTTTTAGAAACATTTTGTATTAAGCAGCACTTTATTTCAGTCATTAAATAATTTTCATGGCTATTTTATTTCATCAGAGAAGTACATGATGGTTGAAACTATTAATGCGATGTGTTTCAATAATTTTCTCACTGTGAATCAGATATTCGAATTCCACGTTTCTTTCTCATGTTTTAATAGTTTTCGCTCGGATATTCGTCTGCAATCATGCATGAGATGGGTGTTAAGACGTTTTTCTGCGCTTTTCAACTCCTACACTTAATCTTTAATGTTCACGGCTAACCATCGTTTTGAATAGTTCGAGTTTGAATTGTTTTGCAAGCACAAGCGGAAGAACACAGTAGGACATTTCTTGCCAGGATTTACAAAAGCACAGCGAAAACAATGTTCTCTCGTCCTGCCGTTTGGGTTGTCAAGGGAATTTCCATTCAGGCCCCGTTTACACGGTACCGGATTCGCATGGTCACGGCATCGTGTTATTCTGCAACATTCTCGTAAATTTATGTGCTAAAAACTGCTTAATTTTATGTCGTCACCAAGTAATCCGATACCGTGTAAACGGGGCCTCACTGCAAAATGTCACGCACCGACATTTTGCGATTGCTTCCTTTTGAAATGTGTCCTTTGAATCCCATGTAATGAGATGCTTTACGCTTGCCAGCTGGCAATTCAAAAGAACGCGAACACAAAATGTCGATCACACGGCATTTTGCAATGAATGGAAGTCTGCCTTCAATCATGCTTGTGTTTACGTCGATGCTTATTTCGTACACTTCAATGCGTTTCTTTTCTTCGCCTTTTGTCTTCCCTTTTTACGATTGATGCACCCGCTTAATTGGATATTAAATTTTATTGATAACATTTGTAAAATAAATATTAACACTTCTATTTTCTAACTCTCGAAATCTGCCTTTAAGTACAGAATAATACAAAAGATGTCTATCTGTAATTATGCCTCTAAGTACATATGTATGGCATGAGACATCATTACACTACGAAAAATGGCATCTATGTCTGAAAACAAAGCACAGCTGCTGGTAAAAATACTGCTGCAAAATTTACCATGGATCAACTTATGTGTTCGTATTGATTACGTCTTTTAAGTACTTGCACATACGGAGAAGGAGTTGGGACAAGAGACGCCTGGCCTAAACTGCGAAACATGGCGAGTGTCGTTGAGTACCATCTGCTCTTGCTGACATTCTTCGCTCTAAGATCGTGAGGAAAAATCTCGTTGGTACATAATGTAAGAAGATCAAATCCTACGGTAAGTCTGTAGAGACTATATACAGTGGTATGGAGGCTTAATCTTATTTCCATTCTTTTGGTTATCTTTGATCCCCACCTCAATACTCTTTTACACCATTTAATCTTTTATTTTACTGCTCTATTTTATATCATATCTAAATACTCTTTAGAGTTTAGAGTTAAGATTTAGCCGTTCACGTTGAGTTAAATATTCAATTTTACGAAGTATGAAGTTTGAAGACCACGTTACAAGCAAGTGTCATTTAATATGAGAACTCGTTTCCTTGTCAGATTACAAATCGCATGACTTTCTTTTTCAGTCCACTGCAGACGGCATTTTTAACAGAGCAATGTTAATGGTTGACAGAGTAATGTTTACATGCCAACACCCAAGTATTGCACGGGCTAAATTCGAATTGCTGAGCTGTTTCATTCCAGGGAAATACACGTATGCCTGGCACGTCCAACGGGATACAAACATAAGCTACAATGCAAAGCATAAGCTACAAGCTCGTAAAAAAGGAGCAAAAAGATTACCTGCAACCGTGTGTGCAGTCTTGGCCAAGAAGAATCGGTTTGTTTGAAGAAATAACTGGCAAGAACATCAATCGAAGATGTAACTGTCCAAAAGCAAATAGTGCAGAAAAGAAGACATCTGAGGAATTTGGTAGTTGACTCCGCTTTATTGATAGAGCGGCATATAGAGTAAACAAATGACCGTATATTTTCCACTATAGTTGAATATTTACCGTTATCAAACAGCCTGCATATTTTTGCAGTGGTGGCAGCATTTACACAATCTTACCTTCTCTTTGTTGAAAAACTGATTCGAATTGATGAATTGTATCATTTTTTTGGCGTATCTGCGTTTAATTTTCACGCAAAACGAAAAAAAATTTAGCCTGCAAAACAAGTTTGCTGTCACCTCAAGTTCAGAATCCGTAAACAAATGATTAGTATCAAATATTAATTTAAACTTAATGTATTATTTGTTGCTTACTGCGTTGATTTCAAATTATATACTGTATACGTCAGCTCTGTTAGTTAATTAGTATTGATGCATGCAAATTATTATGAATATTACCAATAGATAAATATTATTGTAAATCTTGTTAGTCTATAAAGCTACACAAATATTAAATGTGGTCAGTTGAGCACAATTGAGAAAAACATATGAGCGGAAATGGTCAAAAAACACACAAGATTGCTTTAAATTTTCTGAAACTCTCTGAAATTGTTTACAGATATTCATTTTCCAAATTGCACAAGCGACTTCCATCATTGATTAATGACGGAATAGATGTGAAAAATTTTGTCTTCCTAATGTAACCAAACATCATGCATAACATTTCACACGTCACCTACAAAACTGTTTCAATGATCAAAATCAAGAATATTTTTATGTCATTATAATAGTAGTGATAATATTATGTAACATTAACTGTCAGTTAAAATCATTAAGAATTAAATGTTACGTCAAACGTATATAGATACAAATATATATATTACTATATATTAGAATTAGATTAATTGCAACATGCTGGACATGCAGATTACAAAACAGTAGCTATGTATTATGGTTGGTATGCTGAGTTATAAATTATATGAACACAATATAGAGTATGCATCATACATATTGTTATTCTTCAGGATAAGGAATATAATCAAACATAACAGTGTGGAACATTTTGAACTTGTATAAAATTGCCCAGAATATAAACCTCGAGTCAGATAAGAAGTATAAAACGAGAAAGAAAAATGGATCTAGAAGCCAACCGTGACATTGGCGTAGCGAAACACTGCTTTCGAATGCGATGTACCTCATGTATGCTTAATTGCAAAAAAATTAAAAGAAAATAGTAGTTATTGCTTTCATATGAATGCTTGCTTCATACTGTTGTTTCATCTTCTCTCCGAACCAATGAATTACTGGAAAACGTCAAAACACTTTTTCCAACTCAGTTACTATTTCATTTAATCAATTCACCAAACACATTTCCATCCAAGACAATTTCTCTCTTTATAACACCTTATTCTGCTCTGAGGCAATCACGTTATTCTAAGCTAGAGGTGCAACACAGTGGTATTAATACGTCGAAAAATATTTGAGAAGTTTGTCATGTTTCACATCTAATGCTGCAATTACGAATCTGTATCCTGAATCAACTCAGCGTGAAGATCACTAAAAATAAATACGATGGACTGAATATAGCGGTGGCTGCAATGTGGGATCGTGAATGCATATGAGGTGGAGCAATATTGTGAAATCAGAAAACAGTCTTCAGTTTGAAAATAAAAGCCATTATTACGTCAACCAATTTATACCCTAGATCAGTTTTATAAATTAACGTGACTTACCAAATATACTGTTGCAGTACAGTGGCGTGGTGGCTCGAAAATTTCAAGGGAGGCCATTGTTAAATTTGGCGCCCCTAATAAAAGTTTTATCAATTCTGCACCCCCCCCCCCAATTTGCTGGAATGCACAGATCGAGTGCCATAGACACGAGTGACCTGGAGAAGTCTGGGGGCATGCTTCCCCAGCAAATTTTTAAAATGTGGGTACCTGAAATGGCATTTCGAGCATCATGAAAACACATTTTGTGTTCCGATTTAAAAAAACGTTAGTCAATTTAATAATAAAATAGATCAATGAATACATATACAGTATCGCGTTTTATTGTTTTAGAATTTTAATTCCAGAGTTTCAATATTAAACACTAATCCTTCTAGGTGATTTTGGCGCCCACCGGCATTTCGGCGCCCCTCTTGAAACCGTCGCACGGGGGGGCTTGACCCCCCCCCCCGCCCCCAGCCACC
>JAODVM010169066.1:0-14426 GCA_025400095.1 Phenganax marumi
ATGTCGAAAACGAGCCAATCACATTGCCAGATTTCTTCTTCGCGCGAACAAATTCGCGTAGTGGAGAACGGGCTTAAGTCTTTTCAGTCTCCAACACAAGCACATTCTATCCCGATATTATGGACGTATACAGTCGGATTTACATTACGCAAACCAACCCAGTTTGGAATAGTTTACATTGGCGTAAATTACGCGTATATATTATCGACGGTCGATGGCCCACTGTAAAGAATTGCATACATGTAAACATTGGTTTTTTAAGATCCTTGTGAAATAAGCACCGGCTCTCCATGCGACCCACAAACGGAAAATTGTGTGAAACGCGGCAAGAATCATCAATGTGTCTGCAAACGTGGATATAGAAAAAACACACCCGATGAAGAATGTCAAAGTAAGAATATTACTTCACCATACATGATGTGCTACCATTTCCCAGAGCTCAAAGAACAAACAAAATTTTGGCTATGATAAAATGTATCGATTTTTCTTCTAGTGTACGACCTCTGTCCACACATCAACAAATGTTCAGTGCATGCGACGTGTATCAATATGGTTCCGGATTACAAATGTGTTTGCAAGAACGGCTATGTTGGAAATGGTTTTAAATGCGAAGGTTCGTATAAAAAATAGGTAATAATTTTCATGCAATTTCTTAGTTTAGCAAAAACATTTTTCGGAGGAGCAGCTTTCTTCTGCTTATTCGAAGTTACGCAGTGTCCAGCCATTCGCTTGCCTAAGCTGTTTTTTCTCAAACTCTCACGTAGACGTGAACGAATGCGCAGACGCGGGGAGCAACCAGTGTCACAACAGCTCAGTATGTATCAATCAAGACGGTGGATATTCATGCCGTTGTAGAACGGGCTACCAGTTCACTGACAACAGCGAAAAATGCGTAGAGAAATGTAAGACATTTTCACTGTTTATATGTCGTCACTTTCCCAAGCAGGAAAACTTGCATAATATTCATTAGCCATTTTTCTTTTTTTTAATGCTAGTTCCTTTAAAGACTGTACTTTTCGCAGTGGCAGCTGCTGGTGTCCCCTTGATATTGTGTGTTGCTCTGACAATATTTCTGTGGAGGTTTGTATTTTAATACTGAGCAGTTTCGCAGTGCTTGAGACTGTACACACCGTTTGTTAATGGCTAGTGATTTTCCCAAGGATCAATAACTGTGAATCTATGAAGGAGTACAGTAAACGTTTTTTATAAAGCGAGCACGCAATTCAAGAACACAAACAATAAAAAAACAAACAAACAAGCTAGTAAGCAAACTGACAAGGAAACCAACCGATGAGCAAACAAGAAAGTCTTAAAAGCTAAAAACTACAAGGCAAACTAATGGTCGGACACTTGGCGTATTCAATCTAATTACTTTACAAAAATACGACAGGCGTAAACACAGAACGCAGAATTCGGCGACACCTACGGAAACTACAAAAGAAGCATCCTATGTTCATCCACACGTACAGAGCGATGATGAAAACGTGTTATTTGAAAATCAACCGCTTTTACCCGAAGTAGCCAGCTTCTATGATCCCGACAATAATATGGATATGAAAGGGTATGAGATGCTCTCTTGTATGTCATCAGCGCCATGTTGGATGAATTTGCAAAAGGAATTTCCTCATTGATTTCTATATAACTGGATTGCGCATCCGGCTGCAAAAGTGAAGCCAGCGAAAATCCCGAATTTGGAGTACCAAGATGGCCGCCGAAGCAATTCCAGTCAATCGAAACCATGGTAATCAGTCACGAATTTGGAGTACCAAGATGGCCGCGATGGCTTCAAAATTTTGACAGCTGACATATAGGGATGCGCAATCCAGTTATATAGAAATCAATGAATTCCCTCCTCTACAGTATATTTCATTCAACATGGCGAAAATCTCTTTGTTCTTTGAATCACAGGGAAATAGCCGCACACCATTTATAGTCAGGAAGCTTTACTGTACTTGTGAAATTCATTAATTACTCATAAAGGAAAACACATGTTTAATCCGCAACTGTACCCTGTGATTCGCAAGTTTTTTTCCTTAATTTTTTATCTCATAATCAACTCATATTTTCAATGTACGTTGAAAAAAAGTATAGTATATAGAAGTACAAAATTTCACTAAACATTTATAACATTCGCGTGTTATATGCGATGATACAAAAACTTGCCACTGGTTCAAGTTTGTATCACCCGATCCAACCCGACCGCTCACGTTATATTTAGCTATGGTTTTCGCCCCGTTCACACGGCACTGGATTTGCACAGCCACAACATCAAGTTCAACCACTAAAAGACGATTATAGCGCTTAAAAATACAACAACAGAACAGAATTAAACAGCAAACGGTAGAATTCGATGTTGCGACTGCGTAAAACCGGTCCCGGATGAACGGGGCTTTAGGTTCTAAACAGGGTATCCGCTGTATTCCCCTGCAATCCCCAATACACCACTTCGATGAACCAGTCCGTGTGGACTGGAGATGAGTTTGGGGGTGAAAATTATACATACAAAACCTGTCTAGGTATTTTTTTTTGTACAAATTGTTTTTGTTGTGTTTTTTGACTCCATATTTACGCTTAGCAAAAACGTTTTGCGATAAAAGAATTCTACACAAGTTTTGTATTAATAATTTTCACCACCAAACTCATTCCCAGACTTCACGGGCCAATTCGTCGAATGGGTGTATTGTGACTGAGAATTTTCTTATACTTATAGACTGCCACCGTCCGAGTCATTATGGAGCGAATGGCCTGACTATGATGACGTCACAGCTATTGGAAAGGAATATAATATGACTTAACTATGGTCTCTCGTGGTCTATCATAACTATGGTCTATCTATGGCGTTACTTTCGGATAGCTCACAAAAAAAAATATAACTATAAAAAATGTCATGGAAAGCGACAACAGAATGATAGTAAACAGTATGCAAAAGTTTTCCAATAAAGAATCTTTCCTTGGGACATTGTTACTGTTTTCAAATTTATGCAAGTACTTTTAGAGATCTTTATACACCCAACCATCGTAAACACAGCACGTGGAGCCGCATCTGGGAAACGAGGCCTATTTGTCGGAAAACTGGGCGTTGAGCCAAGCTAAACCCCATTTCAGATTGGTGAGCATGAATTTCAAGGCTTTAGTCCAATGTTCTTCAGAGTTAAATTGGATTCTATATTAATTAATATACTGATTAATATATACATAATTAATTATAATTATAATTATAATTAATATAGAATGTTAAAATCAGTTGAGCTTTTTGGCAAAGAATGCTAACGGAGAAATGGTTAAGGCCAAGGAAATTTTATCTAAGTGCGATTTTATAAAGTGTTGTGCACATACATTGGTATGATTAATGAAAAGAAAATTGTAATTAAATAGATTACAAAACATGTTTCTAAATTTTAGCGGAAAAAACAGCCACAAACGGTTTAGAATATTAGACATAACACGCATATTGGAGTGCTTTATCATACTTTATGTATGACAGAACAAAACTATATCAAAAGCCGCGCTTTAGAAAAATAAGCAATAGAAAACTTACTTTATAGAGTATGCTCCACCGGTGCCACTCGAGTCGTAAATTTTCCCATTCTCCATTCTAATGAAAGAAATAACCAGAGTATCAAAAAAATGGAAAGTAAAAACACGAAGAAGCTAACTGAAGAAACACAAATGAATGCAAAGTCTAAGCCAAACGAAAATGTCAATTTTCAAATTTTATAAAACATGTTTTATGAAAATGGCTTTTTTAGGTAAGTATATTTATGGACAATGCCCAGGAAAAAGTTAGGTGGTAGGACCGATATTATGACGTAAAACAAACTGAATAACTCCTCGTAAATGTATACCTGTATGGCAAACAAAAACGTTTGTCAACTTTTTCAACTTCTTCTTTAAACTAGATGGTTGAAAAAGGTATAGTTATATATATTCAATTGTTCAGAAATTTTTGGAATGGTGGAATACTTTTGTTATTTCACCAAAAAGGCAGGTGCAGTGCACACATTGATCAACTCACCTCCTGAAGACAAGCAAGAAATGCTACCATGGCATGATCAAATCTATACAAATAAGACCAGCCAAAGGTGAGATATTCTCCATACAACAAAAGCAAATAAATGAGTAGTGATTTTGTCATTGGTATAACAACCACTTCAATAAAAAGGCATCAGTGAAGTAGTTTGCTGAGATTTATATACAGTATATACGTATAGTCACTGTCTGCCATACTTACTTGGTATCCCAGAAAAATCTAAATCCACCAGATGCATACCTAAAACAGAACAGATTTGTCATTTTGGAGTACCTATTTCACTAGACATGAAAACAATAGCATACTCAACTTTAAATAACTCACACAAACACAAATGGCATTTAACACTATCACATGAATTACACACAAGACGTTATTGTCTGACACTTACAATGGTAGTTCTTTTGATTTATCCACCAAGCTTTCCAAATAAGAGTGATTGCCAAAAGGTACCAAACGATATCTGATGCAGCAAATAAAGCCAACAAAAAATTTGAAAATTTTTGCACCAAATACAAAGTATATAGTGTTCATATACAGTTCGCACATTCCTGCAGCAGCAAAAAGAATTTAAGATACTGGCAATCACCTCTTAAACTCGAGATTCATTTTTCGTGCCAATGCATGCAACAGAAGTACTGTTTGTCCCCAAGCAGCATTTATTTCACTCCAGTCAACCTAAATATTAGAAACCTGATCTAAGTCCTCCAATGTCAACAAACATGGACAAATAATAACGTTGAATATCTCCTTTAAATACTGCTTAAATATCATGTACGCACAAATTGAGTGTCAGAAACAGCTCTTACCGGTACACTTGGCAGTCGCCCCAGTCTGAAATTATTTATTGTACCAAAATGTCCTTTATACCTGAAAACCGATTAAGTGTACATAATTAGCTGAGTCATTAGTAGATATTAGTCACTAATTTATGAAAACTCATGCAACCTGAAGAGTAGCCCTGTAACAGAGCAATAAAGAGCTCCTTCCAAAAGAGCAATAACCTGGTTTAAAACGTTATGCAGGTAGCTAGCCTACTGGTTATTTAAAAGTACGAGAAATGTGACAATAAGGACAGACCTACAGTACAAAATGGCTATCTCGCCAGAAAAATAGAATCTGTTCATTGTGTCCTTACCAAATATTGAATGTACTGTTGAAGACATTTGTTTTCTTCAGCTTGTCCAGTTGCATTTGAGCATAATGAAGCTGGTTATCTACACTATTAATAGAGTATCAAAAAGAAAAAGCTGATTACTGAGCTGCTATATCAAATGTATAACAGTTTCTCAACATTAGACCAATACTGAGTTTTATAAAGAGGTTAATGTATACCATATACAGTATATCCAAAACAGCACTGTATACTTACTAGTCAAGTTAAAAATGCAGCAGACAAACCTTTGTTGTTCTTCTTCAAACTCAAGCAGTTGGTTTTGATATTCATTATACTGAATCCAATATTTCTCCTCCTCTTCATCCAACCTTTTTGCTTCTAGTTTCTGCTTTGCAATGGACTGTTCAACTTTGGAACATTCAACTTCAATTTTTCCCAGTTCCTAAGAAAGCAAATATTACTTTTAGACACACCTGTTGCACATGACCTGAAACCAAGCTCACAAACTATATCACTTTCATAAGTCCATGCAAAATGAAAATAGCACCAACTATTGTAAAAATACACCACAACTACTAGGGAGATTCATATCCCATGAGATTCAATTACTACGTTTTCAATCTCAGTAGTACCCCCTTATGTATGAACTTCATAATAATCATACTTGTATTAATCGTGATTCTTCTAATTTCAAGTCTTCTAATTCTTTCCCCAATGACTCAGCATCTTCTGCGATATTGCTGTCAACTTTATCCAGAAATTCCTTGCTGTAGTCATTGAGTTCATCTGTGGAGACTTTGAGTTGATGATCAAGCTGGTCTAGTAAAGCATCTGTGCATTCTTCACATAGAGGATGATCAACATCTGATTGGGCCGACATTATATCAAACAACTGGCTAGTAACCTACAAATGAAAAATACACTGTAAACAATTCATGTATAGTAATACAGTTTATGCAAAACTAGCAATAGAACCTACAATACAGAGGCAATATACAAAAATAGATAAAAGTGAGCATTCTAAAGTGCTAATATACTGAACTTTGAGCTTAAATCAGTACACAACTTCTAAATCAGACCATGTGAAAAAGAACACGTTATTTCACCCATGTATTCTGATATGCCGATTGATTTTACTTGGTTTGCATTTGTAAACATTGAGTTGTTTCTTATTGGCCACAATACAGGCCAATGATAAAATCAAAAGATTATTCCAACAATGAATACACAAAGTGCACTTTCCTGTACCTTTAAACGATGACTGAGGTTGTCTGATTTCACATTTTGGGCATTAATTAATGTAAAATCATTGCCATCCATCAATCTGAAAGATTAGTGAATATTGATTACGATTGCACCTATTGCTTAAAGTTTGAGATCATGAAAGCGGAAAGGGAGGCTTCACAGAGTCTAGTCAGGACAAAAATCACTTACTAGTATTGGCCAGTGTAAAATGCAAATGTGAGCAATAGAATTTAATTTATACTGTATTGCTCTGCTACCAAATACTTAAGACAGATTCAAACAAATTAGTGTGTTGCATTGCAAATTACATTTACCGTTTAGATCCAATAGTTCTTCTTACAACATCATCATCCTTGACCATTGGTGTGTTAACCTGTGGTTTACAATATCAATCAACATGTTGCTGATACTGCAGACTAGTCTCTGAACCATACAGTTCATTGCCTATTTCTCCAAGACATGATGAATGGGTTTTTTATTAGCAAATATGTCACTATATATTGTATGTTTACCTCATGACCAGAATCTGTGCTATGGGGAGCTGATTTTTGATCAGGTACAACTGGCAAGCTTGGAAGGGGAGCTACAAGATCAGAAACACGCGTTGTTCACTTCATGTCAAGTTCTTTAATAATACCACATTCTAGCACGTGCACTAGACGGCCAGTTTTTAAAAATAAGAGCCAGAATACTCGAGCAGTCTTCTACAGACGTCTTCTCAGAGACGTGATGAAGAGGTACTATATCAATACTTTTATTTAGACTAACAAAACTATCTATCAGTATTTTATACCAGTTAGTTCCGATAGCGTTTCGTCGTCTATCAAACTGAATGAACTTTGATCAAGTCGAAGCGGTTGTGAACATTTTTGACAAACAAAACTAACCCTCGTTGTTCCACGAGAGCCGCTAAGCATTCTTGTATCTAGTGCGTTTTTTGTTCTAACTGTTTCATAACCCTTTTATAACTTATTTGCCGATATTTCATTCAAATACTCAATTACGAACGCCTCTTCCACAGCCATATTTGATTTATTTGCGAAAAACACTCCCCCCGGATATACTAAGTACGAGTTCTTCCCCCAATACTCTTTAAACACATATTGTGTACTTGATGCAAATATCCAGAGGGGAGTAGGACAACCTTTTAAAATGTCGTATACAGTAAAGTCCAATGCTAATATTTACATCATCCAAATAAAGCACTTCTGTTCTACACTTATATTTTTAGTCTTTAACTTTACTAAGGTTCAAGAGCATCTCTTCTTGCAATGATCTGCTATGATTCAAACAGTCTTCTGGTGGCTATATACTTTATTCTTTTTTAGCCACCTCATCTTTTTTTCCACCCTTATCATCCTTTTCTTTAGTATCCTTTTCTTTCTCCTTTTCTTTACTCTTATCTTCCTTTTTACCTCCCTCCTCTCTTTCTGCATCACGATTAGCGACTTTGTTATTGATAAGATTATGCAAAGCTATAATCACACGGACAATGGATGCAGTATAAATCACCAACATTTGATCATTGGTTTTCACCGAAGTTGCTTTTACAAACTCAGCGATGTTTAGGTCAGGTAGAAGGTTGAAGACATCTTGTAGTTGATAGATTATAGTGTGGTTAACAGGCAATTGTCCTGTGGCTACTTTTTCCAGGTAGTTTCGTATGTCTTGTAGGTGTTTATTAAGTCCTTTTAAAGACATTAGTTGACTTGTTATACGCTGTGATAACGTTCCTGCAGTTAGATTCCTTATATCCCTACAAAAAGATAAAATCTTCATTGCCATTGGTGGTTGTTTCGTGTGTATACATATCAAAATGTCAATCATGCAGTATACCTCAATAGATGTTCCACACCCACTTCCTCAGCCTCCTCAGCACCGATCTCACTTGGAACATGTTCAAATGTCTTACTGGTTGGAGAACCATCCTGAAAACAAATTACATTACCGGCGTAATACCACTTGAAACCTGTTACAAACCATTTACAACACTCTGTTTAACAAAGCAACAACAGATCTCAAAAAGGATGCTAGAGAAAATTTAATAGAGTTTTAATATTCTATTATATACTGACATCATGAACTTCTTCTACAGCAACATATGCTTCAGTGGGCAAGCCAAGTGCCTTTGGTTTAGCATCAATTATAACTAGCACCTATACGGGAATAAAAAATTAAATGTCAAGGAGTCTCATATCATCACCATGCTGGTTTGATACTAATAATAAAAAATATAATAATTGTAGGTTATTCAACAGAATCCACAAAGTGGCTCTTCCCCTATTGAAAAATACACAAGTGAGACACTATAATATAGTAACACTACAACTTGAAGAAGTAGGTAACATATAGCTGAAGTCTATAAGTATGTATCACTGTACAACTAGAGTAGCTCGCACATGTAAAACTTACAGAGTTATTGCAATAGCGTTGAACAAGTTCATTAACTTTTATATCACTCTGGCGAAGCTTTGGCCCCGTGTGATACCATCCAACAATTTTCTCGCGAGCTAAACACATGTTAACCCATTATATAGCATTGCAACACACACTGTAATACCATGATGATGTACTTCACGAAACAGAAATTGTGAATGATCTTTTGTCACCAACTGTTTACCAACCATTGACTTTTTTGAACATGGTATACATGTTTTCCAAGTAATCGTGGTCTAAGTACCAAACATCAACATCACGATCATCTTCATCAAATGGAACTGTAAAGTGAGTGAATCAGTTAACACAAACCTATGGATATACACACTACAGCAATTACACAACCTAAAGCACCCTGACTTGCTATTTACTCCATTGAACATCAGATTAGTTTACTAAACATGGACATACGCTTAGATCATAACAAATATAATTTCCTTCAACAAATACTGAAAACTTTATTATTTAAAATCACAAACTACACTTACCTGCGAAGCTGTTAGAGACATCTAGTACGCCTTTACGATTTGATCCAAGCAGTACCCCAACCACTCTTCGTTGACTTCCAGCCGTACTCACGCGATTAAAATGGTCAACGACACTCAACAGAACCAAAGGATGGACGACGACCTTCGATATGCTTTCCGTGGAAGGCGGCATGACGAAAACCGTTTAAAATATGCGGATTTTTCACTCTTCGGGAGCTTTTTGTCAGTGAAGTTCACAATTTCTAACCTGACAAACGTGAGACCAGACGTTCTGCGCATGCCTAGCTAAACACCGCGGCGTTTATTCAAACGGGGCGTTCTTTCAAGAGAGGTGCAACTTTGTACAAGCAAAGTATTTAAACATAGTTTAGCAATGGGTAACAAAGTCGATACAATGACTGCTCACATCGAAACTGCAAAGAAAACCCGAGTATTTTCTTGTTCCGGGCGCAAATTGAGAGAGGTAACATACAGCACGTAAATCGAAACCTTATAGTTGCATCTTTGCTCTGTCTGAATGCCAAGTGAGTTAATTCATGAGGTCATTGCAACTTAACAGGTTAATTACTTTATAGGTATCCGCCTGGGTCTTTTGTTAACCTATTAAGATGCAATGTGCCCAGTGGTCCTCCTATTCATTTATCTTACTCTGTCTAATACTAGACAAGTTTACGAGACTCTGTCTAATACTAGACAAGTTTACGAGACCAGAGCACGCACATTTCGATGGTTAGCTAAACTGTCAAACAAGTTCTCTTGTTAACCTGTTTTAGATTCCTGCATCAGTTATGAGCCTTGCTCCTACAGTACGAACAATGGATCTGTCCAACAACAAACTGACTGCAATTCCAGAGGCACTGGGAAATTTTGCTGAATTAAAGCAGCTTAATGCTGAACACAACGAAATTGGTAGGTACATTGTTGAAATGACTATTGCATGATAGGCTTAGCAAAACCTGCTATCTAAGAATTTGTTGAGTTCAAAATGACCTTTTTTCTTGTCTTTTTTAGGTGAATTACCGAACAAACTTATTGGAATGAAAAAACTAGAAGTGCTACAAATGAGCTACAACCAAATCATCGATGTCCCATTGTCATATTCAAAATTTGTGAATTTGAAAGCGATATATTTACAGAATAACAGACTAACTGCTTTCCCATCATGTTTATGTGAACTTGGCCACCTTGATGTCATAGACTTATCTGAAAACAAAATTCAAGAACTGCCTGCTAATGTGGAAACATTGCAATGTATTGAACTGAATATGAATGCAAATAGGTTAAAGAGCCTTCCTGAATCATTAAGCTTGTGTTCACGGCTTAAGGTTTTACGACTGGAAGAGAATTTGTTAGAATTAGCAACTATAACAAGTGAATTTTTAAAAAACTCTCAAGTATGCGTGCTTGCTGTTGATGGCAATCTGTTCCAAATGAAAGAGCTTACTGAGAAAGATGGATACGAACAGGTTGGTTTTTGCACTTTCTCCATTAAACACCTCTCATTGACCAAACACCCCCTCAAGATGTTGAATTTTAAATAAGTGCCCCGCCCACCACGATAAGCGACCCTCCTGTCAGAGCACACTCATTGCTAAAAATTTGTTCCATTTCATTTGTAGTACATGGAAAGATACACTGCAAGCAAAAAGAAGTTCTTCTAGTGCGTTATACACAGTTATGAAGTGAAAACATTGGTCACAGTTATGAAGTGAAAACACTGGTCTAGATTCTCCACAATACGAAGGGGTGAATGTTTTTAGGAATGTAGACAAATAGAACTATCATAACAATATACATTGCTGCAATGTTGGAAGCTTTGCAATTTATTGCTTATCTGAGCACACAGCTGTAGGACTCTAAACAGCATTCGATTTGAACGAGATTTTGTAACATATATGCATGAGAATAGAGAGAAAGAAATTCCCCGTCTTGCAACGCGCATTCTCGCTATTTCCTCCTGTGCAGGGGATCAAAGGATCAAGCAACTGCAACCTTTCCTTGACCCTCCTCCAAGAGCCTGGGAAGGAGACAGCTCTGGCAAACTTGTAGCTAGTGATGTGAGGACGAGGCGTGCGCAACAAGGCCCAGGAACCATGAAAAGATATACTGTACACAATTGCAATTAACATAGTAGTAACCGTTCTAATTGACTCCGCCATATGTCGTTTGCATGTGAAAGAAATGATACGAATATATTGTCATTTTCTCTGATTCGATGCTCTCTCAAACCTAATTAGCCAGACATCTTTAAACAAGCTTTTAAATGCGAAGTTGAAAGTTTAACAAAGTTACTCTAACTTGATTTAAACATTCAGGACATTGATATAGTTAGTGTGGTTTACAAATGTCAATGTCATATAACCTATAGACAACTGCAGGTAACGTTCATAGAATTTTCATTTACACGTCACCGATGCACCTGTTTAGAGAAAGTTCGAAACTTTGATTTAGAAAAGCTATCCGCCTACACGAAAAGACGCCACTATCATTTTAAAATTAGTTTTAGAGAAATCAATTAAAAATCTGTTGAAGTTTTGCCTTTGTCTTTGAAAATAATTTGATAGCTTCACGCTGTCGAGCACTCTGAGAGTCAGTAGCCTTGAATTAATTCTAAGAGTCAATTGCAGATCTCTTTCATCGCCGAGCGATCGTTGAACTTTACGTTAGAAACTGTGGAAACTGCTCTACAAAGTACCATTTAGAGATATCAGTTTTCAAAATTCATTTCTACCCGGCCAGTTCTGGGGAGAAATCATTTCGAACTTGTATAAAACAAAGGTATTTGTGAGTTACCGGTCAAGCTAACAGGTGAATGTGGCTTAGCATTTGAACTTGCAAAAGCTCAAAATAAATCAAAAGCGGTTAAATTCTCACGACAATCTAATCTTCCCAAGGACGCTTTTCAATGACTACATGTAGTACAGGAATGATTGTTTTCGAAAGAATCAAATGGCCTTTCGCAAATGGAAGCAGATACTAATCCTTGCGATTGTTGGATGGCTTTTTCTGTTAGGTTACTTGGCCTTGACGGATTTTTTAAGCTGTGGACCGGAGTCGTCGAATCAAATTCAAAGAACAAAGCGGGTACTCGATAAATCACAATTTGTCATCGAGAAATTACAAGCTGAAACTAAAACATTACGGGCACGCGTGGCGAGCTTGCGGAGAAATTGCAACAAACAGAGGCTGCCTCCAAGAACCATTACACCAACGAAACAAACGAGTGAAAATTCTGATCATGCAAGCACCAAGATTAAAACTACAGAATTCTATAAACACAAGTCTGCAGAGCCGCGGGAAAACACGAATGAGGCAAAAACTGCTGATATTCAGTCAGAATCCCATGGCCTCAATTTGGAACTCGAGAAGAATCGAAGACGCGCTTCGAAAGAGCTGAGGGAAATGTGGTACTACTTAAGCGCCGAAGTGACTAAAATTAACAAACTCGTCGGAAACTCGATTAAAAGTCGTCTTACTGCAATGCTAGATAACTTTGCTGATATTCATCGAGCGTTAAGTAGCAACTTAGACAAAATAAACAACCACAGACCCCTAATAACGTGGCGTCAAGAACAACATTCGAAACTTAGTGAACTTGTGCAAAACCGCCTGAGTCGGCTGCAAAATCCCAAAGATTGCAATTCGGCTAGGAAACTAATATGCGACTTAAACAAAGGGTGCGGCTACGGTTGCCAAATGCATCACTTACTATATTGCTTTATAACAGCTTATGGTACAAAACGAACGCTTATTATTGAATCCGAAACTTGGCGGTATTCGGATAAAGGCTGGGAAGGCGTATTCCTTCCAGCTAGTAACACATGTACTGTAGCTCAAGGACCAGTTACTGTTTGGTCTAAAGATTCCGACTCAACATTGAACGTACATTTACCGATAATAGAAGCAGTTTATCCGCAACCTAAACACTTGCCTTTAGCTGTACCAAAGGATTTAGCCACGAAAATTCAACTTTTTCATGCGTTCCCTTTTGTTTGGTGGATCGGGCAGTTCGCAAAATACTTGTTCAGATACCAGCCTGGAGTTACGAAAGAAATGAATGAGAGAAAAACCAAATTAGGTTTCAAAGCTCCTATTGTCGGGTAAGCGTTCGAAGCACTACAATCCCTGACCTTGATATAGCCATGTTGAATCAATGAAGATGAAGTTTTTGCACATTGGTGGGGGCTTGAAATGACTTTAAAAATAACCTTGAAATACTTAATAATTTCGTTAGTTCCGTCTATATTGGCAAAATATCAGACCTAGGTCTTTTGTGTACGGACCGCAATCTGATATTTTGCCAGTATTGACCTCACACTCGGATATTAAGTACTACAAATTACAATCGTTGAATTTAGTATTAACCGGCACTTTGTTTTCGTTGTAGTGTTCACGTGCGACGAACAGACAAAATAAACGTGGAAGCTGCTTACCATTCAATTGAAGAATACATGTACTGGGTGGAATTGTACTACAAGAAGCTCTCTATGAAAGAGAAAGTTGTGCAGAGAAATGTGTACTTGGCTTCTGACGATGTTACTGTGTTATCTGAGGCAAAGAAAAAGTAAGTACGGGATTAGGTCAGGGATTGTACATATTTATAACATTTCAGTTGTTTAATTGAAAAAAAATCACAATACATCGTCTCACGAAAAACGTTCGTTTGCTATATAGGTATCCAAATTACAATTTCGTAAGTGACGCCGAAATCTCAAAATCCGCAGGATTTCAGGAACGGTACACAGATGCATCTCTTCACGGAATCATTTTTGATATTCAAATGCTATCTGAATGTGACTACATCGTATGTACCTTTTCATCACAGGTAAATTCTCTATTACTATGACTATACAAAAATCAAAGATTGTACATATTTATAGTATATGAGTCATTTACAGAAAAAAACGCAACGCATCTTCTTATCCAATACGTCGTATATAAACTCGTCGTATATAAACTCGTCTATAATTTCCCAAAGATGATAACTTTGGACTAGCAGATATAGCTACTACAATTCTTCTTTAAGGCCATTATCCATTACGGCCGTTTTGCCCGCGCGGGCGGAGCGCACAGTTTTAAACATGCTCTTTTGTTGATTGTCCGCTCTTGA
>JAODVM010169176.1:0-14425 GCA_025400095.1 Phenganax marumi
ACAATGTTTCCGCAACAAAAATCGCACTTGGGAAACATAAAATGTTTCTGAATTTGATAGGAAACATTTTTGCTTCCAGGGAAGCAAATTTTGTTTCCGCAACAATGTTTCCACATGTGGGCAAACAGGGAAACATTTGAGGAACATGGCGAATCACAAATGTTTCCGCAACAATGTTTCCTAGTTTGCCCAGGGCTTTACAGTCTTAAAATTCAATGTGTAAAACACACCAGCATCTTTAATGTTTAACTAAAACACTAAACTAAAACGACAATTTTTTACTGAATGCTGGTTAGTTTAATCATGGGTTGTGCTAAATTCTGGAGTAAAATTTTCAACTGCTTGTTTACCAGCTGCACAACATTTTCCCACAAAGCTATAAAAAGACGTCTTTGTTCGCAAAGTTTGGAAACAAATTTTGGAAACAAACTTTGGAAACAGTTTGGAACCAAACAGATGGTTAAATTTTAACACAGGATTAACGCCAACCCATCTTTGAAAAACCAGCCCAGAATATTAAAATGATCCAACTTAGTTGGAATATGTTTGCCTAAGAATGTAGCTACAAAGCTGAAAATGTCAATTAAAAAACTTCTCGGTACTGATTTCGTCATCACTTTTTACAACAGACTTTTGTAATTTCTCATGGTCTTTTACGGACTTGGATAACTTCAGATAAAGGAAAAGAATGAGCATTGTAATGGCGGTGACTACAGCAAACATCATCAGCGTGATATGCGTGCCAACATGTGAAAGAGTACTCCAAAAAGCATTGCACCAATATCCTCACCCCCGAAATAACACATCTCCAATAGACCTGGAAAAAAAACAACGACAAGTTCAGTTAAAGTTACTCAATTCAGTTGGTTAGCTCCTCGTTTCAATTGTAACTTTAATCTCGGTCCTTTCTCGATCTCCAAGCAATCAAA
The DNA here is from genome assembly GCA_025400095.1 of Phenganax marumi. Lineage (NCBI taxonomy): Eukaryota > Metazoa > Cnidaria > Anthozoa > Malacalcyonacea > Clavulariidae > Phenganax > Phenganax marumi. The sequence goes on from JAODVM010169176.1 coordinate 930, forward strand.
ATGGTTGAGGACTGCTTTTTCGTGAGCCTTGAGTTCAGCTGCACTGGTCGTGAACAATTCTTATCCCAACGTTTATGAGCGCATTGTCTAGTATCAAATTCTTTATGAATGTATGTCATTTTGACGTACCATATTATGATAGTATGTACAAGTACAGCATTCAGGTTTTGTACAGTTTACGAGGGCACAGCTCCAGGGTATTTTGCCAACCCTATAGACACGAAGACATTAGCTGGCTGGGCATAAATCATTTCATGCGTGCTTATAAAATAATTTAGTCATCAGACATCAGAGAAAAGATTTCGAGGTAGCCATACCTAGCGTACAAAGGGCAAAAAAAACTTACCAAAAATGACTCCTGAACTTGCTTTCGATCCAGCTTTTGAAACATAAACCATTAACGCAGAATAAGAGAACCCGTATCCCCCAGCTTGAAATACATCCAAAACAAGAACATACCAAATCTCTCGAGAAAATGATAGCACAAAAAATGACATGGAAAATAACAAGAACGAAAAACACACGACCATCAGCTCACCAACTTTTTTGATTGCATGACTTGAAGCGTAAATACAAGCCGCTAAAAATGATCTCCGGATTAAAGCCGCAGTGCCTAAGACCATGGGGGTGGCTTCCATGCCATCCAAGTACCAAAATTCCCATGAAATTTGAAAAGACGAGCAAATCCCGCCATACAAAGCCAAAAAGTATATGTAGAGGTAGTGACAATCAAATACTACTTCCTTCACGTCTGACCAATCAATGACCCGGTTTTCCTCGTATTCGAATTTGAAAAAAGCCAGGGATAGAATCGAACAGAGAGAAAAGGCACCGGAGACAAGAAACGCAGAAAAATACCCGTAGTTTTTAACTCCACAAATTGTGAGTCGTACCATCCACGCAATGATCGCAGTTCCTACCACAGCAGCGCAAGTACCAATAAACATCCACATAAAGTAAGCTCCAAATCGGGCCCTTTCAGCACCGAGGTATGTCACTGTGGCTAGATTTGCTAACGGTTTTGTAACACCAACAAAAACTGACGTCAATGATCTTGAAATTACTAGCAATATAAACAAATTGCTCGTCCAAGGTACCATTTGCTTTTCTTCTTCATCAGAGCTACTCGGTGTGTTGAAGTGTTTGAAATCAAAAGTTACTGTTGCATTATTCAAACGGTTTGTGTCCAGCGAAGCGTTTCTGTATATTTCTGCATGAGGCATCGTTTCATTGCGAAGATATGATGAAAAACAGGTAGGCAGAGAAATAACCAACGGCAAGAGTGGAAGAACGCAATTGAAAACAGATAAGATTGACATGATCCACAGAAGTAACTTTCTTGCTTTAAGTTTATCGGACAGAATCAGCAGTATTGGGAGCAGTATATTTTGAACTCCGAATAGTGACGTAACTCCAATTTGATCAGTGTTCAAGTTAAGCTGCTTAAAAAACAGATTAAAAAACTCTATATAGCAAATGTAACTGCAAGACATGAAGAAAAACCATTTGTACGCAAGAGATTCGATACTGAAACTTGCCATGATGACTTCGTATTGAATACTAGCAGTTCACTGTCATGATGTTCCCCTTCAGTGTATCATAGGAATCAACGAACTTAATGAAAGTACAGACTATAAAGCACTTCTTTGTTTTTGATATGTAAAGACTTGCAATGCTTTCTGTGCGTTTAATTTAAACAAGAGATCATGCGTGATATGTGACTGCAGGTAAAATCAAATACAATTACATGAAGGGCTTATTTCCGCCGACGAATGCCGCTAAAAAAACTTCAGCAATATTTGATGAGTCTCTGTCAGTTTAAACTAGTGTTGTACGAGATCCAGCATCAACAAACCGCGATAAACAATATTGCTGAAACAAAAAAACGCGGTAAAGCTTCGAATGAATCTGGAGAATACCTGTACGAACGAGTTTTTCAAAGACTATCAAAGTTCTTGGGATATGAAGCCTTTGAAAACCTCACGAGTGTATATTGTCCCAAATCTCCAAGCGCCTACAGATAACACAGAGCTTGAGCATGTTCAAAACTGTGCGCTCCGCCCGCGCGGGTAAACGGCCCAAGTGGAAAATGGGCTTTATGCGCCTTTTATATTTGAAAATTATTCAACCAACTTCATCTTGCCGAAATACAGTGGACTACGAAATAGTTAGTTTGATTTTCTTTGTAATTTTATACAAAAGCAACAACGGAATAAAAACTTGAAATGAAAAAAGTAAAGAAAACGATTCTCTCAAAGTTTCTAGTTTCACATATTATAAACCTTTACTTCCCCATTATAACTTTAGCTTTGTGACCTTTAATTCTCAACTCTTCGAAGTTGTCAATTCTACTAGTTTACAAACACCAGTACTTTAAGCTATGATGCCGAAGGAACCAGAGGCTGCATTTTACAGCAAATGGCACCGGTTTTGAGCTGCTTCTCCTCAGAAATCGTACACTGACACTTACAAGTGCGAGGATCAAGGAGATACCACGAGGTGCATGATGGGTAGCAGGAACAGCTTGTTGCAACGTGATCAGGATCGGGACACACATGCTGGGAACCAAAAGACTGGGACCAAGTACATTCAAGCTTCTGTAGTAGACCTAAATGAGTGTAAAGAAAAGCTGTATTACTATGATCATAGCTAATAGAGGCGACTTTTTCCCCATGAAAAGTAACCCAGAACTTGAAATTGTCCTTTTCTTAGCTTTTGGAATTGGAAATCCAAGGGCTGTATTCTGGAATTCAAATACCAGCTGGATAACCTCACATGGGGAAAAGCTTTCATAATTATAGTTTTCGAAAAACAACTTTTTAAATAACTGCATACCTGAGTCCCCTTTTGGCCCCACCAGACCAGGAACTCCAGGTGCACCCTTGTCACCTTTCACGCCTAATACTCCAGGATGACCCTGGACTCCACGCTCTCCCTTTTCACCCATGAGCCCTCGTGTACCTGGTGATCCCATTGGACCGGGAGGACCACCTGAAAAGATGGAAAATAAGAATGGAGTTCAATTTTTTTGCTAAATATTTGAGTCAAAGGAGCCAAGTTTCAACTTGATGAGGATAGTAGATTGCAAAGTCAAAACATTATGTCAGAAGTTGTGACTTCTTACGTTTTCCTGATATTTTGTGAAGACAGTGTAGCAAAATGTTTGGTGTTTTACCTAATGTTGTTCAAGGAATCAAGTTCACCTTCACAAGTATTTACCTGGTTCACCCTTCCTCCCGGCAACACCTGGTGATCCCGGAGATCCACGAATACCCTTTGAACCAGGAGACCCCGGTTCCCCATTTAACCCTCGAAGTCCCCGAGGGCCTGGTCTTCCTGGTGGACCTCGCGCTCCGGGAGGCTCTGAATATTAAATAATTATATACATATTATTGCTTGTTCTTCTAGCTTAATCGAATAACCTCTCTTCCAAAACAATGAAGTAACTATAGAAAAGCAGAGATCATAGCAAAGATCTGCAGGCATTTAACGTCATACATGCACAACCGATTCGCGTCAAAACTAGACGCTTTTTGGGCAATTACAAACGACATATTAACTTTCGACGCAAAATAAATAACGGCATCTTGTATTTACGTTGTACAAAATGTGTATGGCACTACCACCCTTCTAATTTGGATAATGGATGCTGATAGAGTGAAATTGAATTGAATTACTTTGCATGACCGGCTACTTATGGTCATATTTTAGCGATCTTTAGTCAATCCTAGAGATTGATATGGGTCGAGTGCATCTGTTTCTTATGATTATGGTATACGATGCATATTGCTTGATTAGTTTACCTGTTCTCCTACTGAACATTCGACGTATAAAACGGAGATGGCCGCTAGCAATCGGCAACGATACAGCACAAAACAAAATGACGACGCAAACGAGCAACTTCGCAGACGCGTGAGACAGCATCGCACTCAATAACAAAATAGCCTATAAATATCGTGACGATGAAACAAGATTCCCTTCAATCGCTCGCCCAGGGACTGTAATCAGAAGAAGCACAAGTACCGTTGTATTTCCTCCCGCAAATAAACCATAGCGACTGAATTTAGATCGAGGCAGCAGAACAATAGCGCAGACAATGGGATATCTTGCATAAATTGCGGTTTCCGTTTTTCAGAATTGACCTTGGCAGTGACGAAAAGAAAATCTTTTAGCGATGTAAACATGTTGAATCATCACCGCGCGAAAACGTCGCGTATACTCTGGTGATTCAATCACCAAGAGGTTCTTTTTTCTATATTCCGCTTTGTTTTATCCACAATATGCAAGTATGAATTGTGGGGATTCTATTTTCAATTGGTTATTCATTCTTACCTCATCTTATCACTACGATTTCCGCCTATGTCCCATTTAACTCAAAAGATGGATGGAGGCGATGAATCTCGCATAATCATATAATTATTTAATACATTATTGCATTCAGCAAATATCTTCAGACTATATTTTTTTCTTACATCGCCGAACTATAAAAATAGGTCAGTTTACCTTTTGCGTTAAAATTGCTATTTATCTTTATTTTTATCGAACGATTTTTAATTTCTGATTGTCGCCATTTGACAAGTAATGAAATTCATCGTGGTTATGTATGTTTGTTATAGTTATGTATCATCCCATGTACCAATGATGTTGTGAAAGGAAACAATTATTCTTATGTCTCATCCAAAAGGATTAGCCATCCGCTCAAGCTCTATACTAACACCATTCTCTTAACTCTGGTAGGGCAACTTCGTGTTACTTAATTAACTTTGGAGATTAAAACTTCTATTTGTAGCGAAAAGGATGGCAGCGACTATCTTTTATGAAGCCCTTGGTTGGTCGAGAAACTTCAATCGCAGTCTAATTATCGTTCATGCCCCTGAAAGTAGTCAACACTAGGTTTTGCAATAAAAGTTTAACAAAAGCTAAATATATATTTTATTCAATACATCGATACTTTTCGTTCCCTACAGTGACGTGACTAATGTGTATAAGTGTGTTACAAAACTGTATACGAGATTACGTCAGAATGACAATGAAACTACACAAGCTCTCCTTTGCCCTTGATTTGACAGATCATCCACATTGACATCACCATGCCAAGAATCTAAACAACAGACGAAAATTGAGTCATATCGTGGAAGCGAGGCTAAGAATGCTGCAGAAGTAGTCAAACTGCATCATGCCCAACACACAATAATAAGAACAAATTAAAAAAAAATGCCCGTCTCATACTGGCAAAAATATGACGCAACAATGAACTGTAATAGCATGGTATAGATTTGAAACCAATCACCATGATTAGTGCATTCAGTTCCAAACAAAAATGTTTTAACACTTACTAAGAACGGTCAGAAGCTTTACAATAATTACAAGCTGATTTTGTGTTTATTAGTTATATAATGCATACATATGAACGAAAGTAAAAGGCTTTCGTTTAAAACGTCGTAAGAAACGTACAATAGAACACCTTTTTGCACATATATGTGTACAACGCGAGGAATACAGAGTAGAAACGATGTTTAACAATACTTAACAATCGGGTCGGAACTGTTAAGATTGTACAGCATGCTGAAGTGAGGCGCTCACTTTGGCTGGCTGTCAGATAACTCACGGCTACCGATGTCAACTCATACGGTGAGGGTAAAAACTAACCTGGATGAGAGCAAACCCAATACCAACACCTATCACAACAACCAAGTTGTCCTTCAGATCATTCTTGATTTTGTCGTAACAGCCCTGCATGGAGAACAGACTCTTAAATTAATAGACAAACAAGCACTTTTCAGTAGTCTCCATTAGTGACCGCTGATCATGATCTCCTGTTTGTATAGCTGCCATATCAATTCTATTTCTTTGAAAAACGACAAATGGGATTCGTATATTGTAGCTAACCCTTCCCTCCAACAAAAAAATGACAAAGGAGTAAAAACCAGAGTATCAATTAAATAAATAAATCACTAAATGACAAAAATTCTATTTTGTTGCAGTTTGTTTGGAGTGCCCCACAAATTAAGACGTATCTGACGCTCTGAAAATATATCGAGAGTATTTAATTGCTACACATACCTTGTCTGCATAACGCTTCGTTACACATGGAGACCTATACGGTTTTCCATTGTAGTCTTTTGCCCCATCTATTCCACAGCACTCAAACTGCAATTTGTAAGAAGAACGTGAATTAAAATCTACTTTGTGGTCCTTTAGAAATTTATTCTCGCTTACTCTACACACATTATTCGTCAATGAGAGATCTCTTGGTGGGCTCTAGAATCCATGGGTTGAAAATCAAAAGCTTTTGTCCCTAACATTTTGAATAAACAATAGCCGGAAAAATTTTGATACCGAATATGAATACTCCTGAATCAATGGAAATGTAGTTTGACGAAGTGCTGCCAAAAGGCAGCAGGGGCTAGTTGCTTATAACTGGATAACCGTAAACCCTGCGTTTTAAATTTAGTTAATTAAACAGCGTGCAGTTTTAAGTTTCTTCATGTCTATTTGCTTCAAGACTTCCAACTGAAGTCTCGATTGTATTCCAGATACGCTTTTTGGAAAAATGTTTTTCAAGCATCCAAAACTTTGTTTCAAAATTTACGTTAAGCCAGGATTGGAGTAACCAGCTTCGTACAACGGACCCCACATTAATGGCGAATCTGCAGGCATCTTCATGCTTATTCTTAGCATATGCAATATAGACTGTACAGCTATGATTGCATTTGACGAATACCATTGCAATTGTAGATCAGTAACAAGTACTTCATGCGATAAAGACGTACTTCTTTTTCAAAATTGTCCCAAGCCTTCCTTGCTTCTCCATCTTTCTCGTAATTTTCACGGAAGGTGCCTTTCAAACATCCATGCAGTTCATCCTCAACCTGAATCACAAAACATTACGTCAAAGACTTAGTTACAGGAGACATTCGCTAGAATATCATCAAGGCCAACTCTTTTCGTGTGTTTGTCTTTTTGTGCAAATTGAAGAGGTTAAATATAGCCGCAGGATCGCGTTATGGGGTATGCGCATGACATAGTTTTTGTCATAATATGAGGACAACTTCTGTCAACTAATTTTACATTTTCTGCACATTTGGAACAGACTAATACTTTTGTTTGTGTAGAGTTAAAATCAAAGTAGACGCAAGGAGATCATAGCGGAAAATCATTGCGAATAACTATGCCAAGCGTACCCGTTAAACGAAATCGAGGCAGGAAACCAGGTATTCTCTTTCCACTTATGTAAATTGGATGTACACGGTGAAAACAGTGTCAAAACATAGTCACTTTGGTGTAATCATGCTGAAACCATTCACATAATTACCAGAATCAACTACATAAACAGTTTACCTTTGATCTTTCGATAGCAGCGTAAATGCCAGCGGCAAGTTCTAAGATGAAAATGATCAACAAGAGAACAAAGAACTAAAAAAAGAGAAATAGTTTAAGTTCTTCACGTGCATCATTTTCACATTTCAAGCCGTTAATTTCTCTAAACGAACGACTCGCTTGAAACGTAAAGAATATCCTATTAGCTATCTTATCTCCAGCAGACCCAATTGCAGCAAAGAGGTGATTTCCATCGGTTTTAAATTCTCAACAAGCGCTATAATAAGGAGCTTGTATTTACGGAATCAGTTCGAACTTCACTAATGTGACCGTCTACGCAAGCGTTTCTCAAACGGTAAATTTTGCTTCGGCAACAACGCTTCCAGGAGAGAGCAAACTAGGCAATATTCGCGACGATTCTCAAGTGTTTGAAATCACAGATTTCACAAAACTAAAATCATTATCCAAGTGAATTTAGGACAACAAGGAGTGCGTTTCGTGAGACTTACAAGTGATTTATTATATCATTAACTTACAATGCCAAGCAAACATGAGCTCTGTTTCCAGGCACCAAAACAGCCGAAGAAAGCAACAACAAGAACGACGGCTCCCACAGCCAGCAAAAGATTTGCCGCAGTCGCCCAGGAATATTTATCACATAGATCCAAGTAGTCATCTTTCTCTACACGGAGGTAGATACCAGTCCCAACCAGACCGCACCCGGTAATCTAAATGGCGACAAAAATGCGTAAGAAGCTCGGTCATTTCGAAGTTCGAAAAAATCAAACGCTTAGAATGAGTACAAAAATTCTGCAATCAACAAAGTCACAGAAATGGATGATCCTACAGTGGACAATACACGCTATAGAATATTAATCATTCATTGAGACAAAGAAAACGAAATTCCCGGAACGAACTTACGAAAATTAGTAAAATTGCAAAGTTTAGTTGCGAAATGTTGTAAAATACGGATAAGATAGCCGAGAACATAGCCCTGCGAAGTAGGCAGTTTTTGTAGTTACGAATTTCCGCCCGAAATACAAAAATATACAAAACTTTCCAACTTGGCGGGGCTATATTTTCCGTATTTTACAACATTTCGCGGCCTAACTGACTCAGTGGCAGTCTTACTAATTTTAGTAAGTTCTTACTAGTAATGTTGTTGATTTCCTTCGCTCCACCTAAATCAAAAATTAGTCCAAAGCGTATATTGTCCATTTGTACTTATTAGCTGACTCCAGGTAATTTTTTCAGCCGAGAGAATCATGCGTAGTACAAGACTATCAAAATGTAAATACATATATAGACTTATTGTCACAATTCTTAATTCTATACTTTTCCGGCGAGTGAATTGTATTTTTCAGGATTCATCAAATACAATAATAAACACTAGCTATAGGTCTTTAAATAACATCTTAATTTCATACTTACGAAAAATAGAACATTAAAAAAGAAAACCAAATATCTGACACAAGAGTAGCCACACATTTTGCTTTAACATATATGAAAGAGAAAAGTTAACCATCAAAAAGTTTGAAATTCTGGCTGACCTGCTAATAATGAAGAGAACTTGATTCACTATCTTACTAATAGATAAGCTACTGACTTCATGTTGCTTTGCATACAGTTTGTTTGATGGGTCAGTACATAAAACAGTACACAGAGTTGCACATTTTAAGGCTAGTTTCCACTCAGGAAAATTCTCCTCAGGATTGAAACGGACAGGAAAGTTTCCTTCGTGTTTAAGCCATTAGTTCAGGTTGAGAGACCCAGAGACAAAGAAAACTTTCCTATCCGTTCCGATCCTGAGGAAATTTTTTCTGAGTGGAAACTATAGCGTTAGGCCTGCTTTCCACCAAGCGAATTTGCGCGAGCGAAAAATATATTTAACAAAGTGATTGATCCGTTTAAGAGTTTTTCGCGGTGAAGTAATTTACAAGCCGATCACATTGCCAGATTCATTTTCGCTCGAACGAATTCGCGTAGTGGAAATCGGGCGTGGAATCATTCAGTGCAAAATCTCGTGCGATCAACATTTTGCGATCGCTTTCTTTTAAATTGTCAGCTTTCAAGCGGAACGCACCTCATTAGATGTGGCTCAAAGGACACATTTCGCAAAATGCCAATCGCGCGACATTTCGCACTGAATGGAAATCCGCCTTCACACTATGACCCGAGCTATGACCTCATAGTCTCCGTTTGTCAGGTCCGTTTCAAACGTCACACTACTGCCGTGTCGAATGCATTAAAAACAATTGATAATGAGGAGTTTCAGCTGATTATCTATTGTTTTTAATGATTCGGCACGGCAGTAGCGCGGCGTTTGAAGCATTCCTCGTATGAATCATGAGTCATGTGCTACACGTTCCCGTCGTCCTTCCCGAGTTGCAAGCAACACTTGAAAGATATTATCAACAATTCAATTTCCATACTTAAACGAATATCATAAACGTCTAGTAAATTCTTTGGTACATTCTTCGTTGTGAAAGAATGCTATAATAATATCTAACTTGTTTTAATTTTGAATTGTATCCAACAGGTTGCGGCTCGCGATTCATATTAATTTGATGACGATGTAGTACTTCCCGAAATGCTATATACTGTAGCTCGATACAGGAAAGGCAAGCCATGTACCGAACCCCGTTCGAAATAGCAAACGTTTTGCGAAGAAATCGTTTTATTAGTTCAGCATCGCATTGCCGTGCGGCGATAATTATGAAATGTATCATATAGCAATGAAAACTAGACTTCAAAAGCGCGGAGTCGACAATGAGGAAGCGAAACTCAATTAATTCCTACATGATTATACTGTTGCTAAGGGCATATTATCGTATATCTTTGTTTTCGGCACATAATGACTCAAGAGTCATCGTCTGTGTTTGGACAATCTAATAGTTTATAGCTATAGTTTGGCAAATGATATGCAGTTTTCTTGACATCGGGAAGTAGTGACAATTCTATAAATTATTTTACTATTCAGAGACACTGAAGTGAATCCTGCCTTATAGTGGTGGTAAAGATAAAATGAACGATAAGATATTCTACTTCAAATAGGTCGCCAATGTGTAATCATTTGCTCATTTGACGCTCAACAAAGTCGGCTTTGTAGTTTAGTCTTTCCCGCGTTTTTCGAGTTTGCTGTTCGACTAATGCAATGTGGAAATTCTATTTCAGCACTACAGCACTGCCGTGCGAATCCAAGGTGACCTGCAAACTTTCATATACGAATTAAGTGCTAACAACGAAATTAAGTTAAAATTTAAAACGTCAATGCGGTATACTGCGGCCATGACTGCGACGCCAGAAGATAACGGGACTAGTCTGAGGAATGGGAAAAGATGGAGGCGGGTGTATAGCACAAGCTATAAGAGCAGAACCACAACGATATTCCACTTGCAATGCCATCTGACATAATTCAACGAACGAGCTACACAGTTTGATGCACGAACCGCGTCATGTCGTGCAGCGAAACATTCGAACGAATACTGCAAATAGTTGGATATAAATTAATTTCTTGACGAATTCGGCAGGATCTTACCTTAATATTTGATATTTTGATTTGATCTAAAAGGCTCTTCAGTCAGTTTAGCTTCTACTTAGAACACAAAGGCGGAAATGACTATCTACAAATATTCGACCACTTTCATCGTTCATATTCTCAAACGTCCGTATTTTTAAATGTTACAACTTAGCGAAATTGATACGTATGCAACGACGTTTTATGATGTAGATCTTTATAGCTGCTGGGTCACTGTAGTCGTGAACCGAAAGCATCAACATTTAAAGCTGTTTACATTTATGCACTAGAGAATATACTGCATATTCAGCATAATTATATGATTGCTACTTGATGTGGTCAACGGTTTATGCCAGAAGACCAAGCAATATACCATATACATAGATGTATATACATATCACACAGAATGGAGTAACAACTTACCCAACAGTTTCGTCTTCAACGGCAGCTGTGTTCTGACTTTTGACTATGACAACGCCTCTTCAATCTTGCTTGAGCATTTATAGGTTACGCAGCAGCAATGACATACAATATTCTACCACGGAGGGTGCGCAAGCGTAAAACTTTTCGGGGAGTGGTCGTAGCAATAATTCCTAATATGGCAATTCTTTAGACTGACACCGCAAAGAAGTGACAACGATTATGCATATTTCATATTGCAACTGTGGAATATACCAATAGTCAAGTGGAATATGACAAATCGATAGTATTATTTGTATTTTCGCGATCACAAAAGACATGTAAAAGAAATAGAATATATAAATGAGGTGAATTGACAAGAATAATCAGTTCGACGATGCTCTACAATCAATAAATCGTCTTCAAAACTTCATCTTGAATATCGATGTGAAATATTTCACCCGCATACACAGCTACATCGTATATCAGGAAACTACGAGAAAACCTGCCTCGCCCTTAATCGGGAATTTTCCCATCGATAATTTCTAGAGATTAATAGACCAAACACTTAAAAATACTTCATAATTATGCAAATTATATGGCAACATTCGACAATTTCATGTCTTAATATGGACAACAAACAATATAATGGTATATTTTGGTAGAAATAAATGTTTAAAGGCATTGAATTTGGAAACGAATTGTTACCATTAAATTGTTTGTAGTATGACAAACAATCTTTTGGGTTTGCTACGGCATTGGCATACGTTTACATGGTTACAGGAAATAATGCTGAAGTTGTAAAAGTTACATAAACAAGTGAGGAGACGTTGAGTGCAGTAACATTAGCACATATACTGGCTCTTTAACAGTGTAGACAAAAACGCAAGATGGTTTGCAGTGAAAGTGCAATGCTGCTATGTCAAATGATATATCTTAGCTATATTGTGATTTTTGAAAATTGCAGGCGGGGTGCATCTCATAATCACATTATAGACTATACCAGAAAGATTTACGGCAGAGAATACCTGCATCAATGCCAGAAAAACAAGACCGAGAAAGTTAAGATATCCATGCATTCAAAAGTTTCATATCCCCAGACGTTTACAGTCAAAATATTATTATACACATATAAAATTTGCACTCACTGTTTCAGCAGTTTATCCAACTGGAAGAAAAAACTCGATTCACTCAGTAACGAGCCCCGTTCTTTGATTCTTTGCTCGTAGGCCGGTTCTTGCATTTGACATCATCGCTGCCATGTTAGGTAAATCACCAGAGAAGACTTTCCTTTTTTGTAGCTCATCTTCTTTCAACCTCATTGAGGTTCATATCTGGAACAAATCTCTTTCAGTCACCAACAGAAATTTCGACTCCAGCTTCAGCCTCTTATCTAGGCTGTTGCGGTATATCGATATATCGAAAAGTATCGGTTTTTTATAATTATCGATTATTCGACATATCGAAATATCGATATTTTTCGATATATCGATATTTGCATTTACATTGCACGATATCAAGCTTATATCACGCATTGTTTGGAGGTTTTTCAAGAAAGAAAGAGATGCTTTTGGCAAAATGTTTCACGAATTGAACCAGCGCTATTATCTTAACCGTCTTTCTTCTAATAAATACAACAAAGATTTGTAGAACATCTTCTTGTCTTTCGACTGTTTCCGACTGTTTCGCCTTAATCGTAAACAAAAAATTTAAGCGATATACAGTCGTGAAAAATATCTATATATCGGTACTATTGATATTTTTTTCGATATATCGGTATCGGCTTTTTTTCAATACCGCAACAGCCTACACTTATTCAACGGCAAAAGGCAACAACATCGACATGATAATTTTGAAATCCTTGGAAACGTTTGTCAAACTTTTCTATCATTTTAAAAAATTTTAAGGAAGAATACCGTAACTCTCGTTACGCGGACGCGCCGACCCCCGTCCAAAACAGACACTTTCGAATAATTTGATCTCTGTCGTTTCATTTTTATGCCCTGAGCATTTTGGAAGGCCAGCAACTGATAAATTTTGTCTGAGAGTGCCTGCTTTACAGATAATTAACTGTCTAGGAAGCTGTTCCGGAAATCAGTGCCAGCATTTTTTCCGTCAATTAAAATTGAACATAGTATTCTGGCCAAGCAGATACAGATTTTCCATCACGCACTCCCATCCAGTGCACGGGTAATCATGGGCATATAGTCTACTTCAATTCACCTTGCCTTCTTTTCGACAACTGCCTCTCATGAAAAGG
>JAODVM010169287.1:0-14423 GCA_025400095.1 Phenganax marumi
GTACGACCTGAACCCATTGATACCGAACCAGCTAGCTAACGAGTGTCGTGTATCGTCAAGTCTATACTGTTGATGTATATTAAATTGTCAGAACATTGTTGTCAGAAATTCTTATCGAGTTCGTTTTATTCTGCACGCACACGTCTACCAAGTAGTTTTCGTTTGGCATTTTGTGTGGCGATTCAACTATATTTCTACCAAATGAAAGCTACACTTGATCCTTGTAGTACTTACCCATCATATCGTGGACATTTCAAAAACGAGTTATCTGATGACTTCATTGAAGTTCTAGCAAGGGTTGGCAGTTGCCAACCGAATAAAATGATTAAAACCCAGGGTGGACAGACATTTAATCCTGCACTGTATTATTATAGGTGAGTACTTTCGATGTTTACATTTTTTTCCTATTGCCATTGACATTTATAACCATATTTGTGAGGAACTTTATGAGTAAAAAAGTTTTCTTTCAATGTTTCTGTGTAGGAATTTGAAGTTATTTTCAGTGAAAAGGAACTGGTTCAGCTGCTCTGAGAAACTGAGCACTGTATACTGTCACTATTGTTGGTTTTTGGCAAGGAATACCTCAAGGAACAAAGATACTGCATGGATAGATGGGTTTTCCCATACACAAAGCACCTGAAGCAGAAAATTGAAACGCATGAAGGAAGCATTGCTCATAAAGAAGCTACGAAGAGCCTTGCTCAGTTAAAGGCAGGCAAAGGAATCAACATGCTAAATGAAGCTGGGATTGCAAAGGCCAAGAACTTCTGGCGTGAGGTTTTGCATAGAATAGTAGTGATCATAACGACTTTAGCAAAACTGTATATGCCTTTTGGTGGCCACTGCGAGGTTGTTGGGAATGGAAGATTTGAAGGAGGCAATTTTCCTGGTTTAGTTAACATGCAGTTGAGAATAGGTGATGGTGATCCATACTTTAAAGAGCTTGTTGAGTCAAAAACTCACAAATGTAGATATTTATCACCCACTATCCAAAATGAAATAATTGAAATTCTTGCCACTGCCACTCGACTCAAATGCGTTGACAAAATCAATGCTGCGCCGTGTTTCACCCTTATTTTTGACACAACAAGTGACATCTGCAGAGTGGACCAAATCTTGATTGTTGTAAGATGGGTAGATGTGGAAGCCTCAACAGTTGTTGAGACATTTTTGGGATTCATTCCCACCAAACAGGGAGGAGCTGCTAAAGCGCTAACAGATACTGTCCTTGACTATTTATGACATATTGGTTTGGATCTCAGCCAAATAAGGGGACAGGGTTATGATGGAGCAAGTGTGATGAGTGGAAGCAAGCGAGGTGTCAACGTACTGATCTCATATTACCTTAAAAGTGAAAGAATAACATCACCCACCTCGTTTGTTCACTGTGCTAGCCACAACCTAAACCTTGTTGTAAATGATGCTGTTGAATGCAATGCTGACAGCATCAACTTTTTTGCTGATCTTGAAGAGATCTATAACTTCTTCCAGAGAAGCATCAATCGAACGGCAGATCTAAGCAGCACTGATCTCGGCATGATCAACGAATTCACAGAGAATGAAGTGTCCTCTGACAGTGATATGGACTCTGACGACACTGACATTGATACAGGCTCAACTGCACAGGAAACGAAAAAAGAAAAAGAGGAAAGTTAAAATAAACTGACACTGAAGAAACTGTGTGCTACCAGATGGTCATCAAGAATTAATCTGTAAGAGCAGTGAAGAATCGATATCATGATTTGCTTCATCTGTTGGACAAATTGAAGAAAAGGAAAGGAAAAGATAATGTCAAGGAGTGAGAGGAAGCTGCGAGTTTGCATCTCAAGTTACACAAATTTGAATTCGTAATTATGCTTATTATATGGAAGAAGTTACTCACAGCAATTCAGATTGCTTCAGCTGACTTACAGTCAATAAAAATGGACTTGAGTAAGTTGGTGAAAGAACTTGAGTAAAATAAGTGGCATGTGAGATAATGGGATGCGATAAAAATGGAAGGTGTTAAGTTTGCGCTGAAAGTAGGCGTCTCTTTCAGTTTTGCATTTAGGCGAGTAGGCCGAGTTCCTTGATTCTTTGATGAATTTGCCTCGGACAGCAGACCACAGGACCCTGAAGAGTGATTGACACCGTGACCAATCAATTGGAAGAACACTTCAAGAGCCACAAATTTATTGCTGATACCTTCAAATTTGTACTTCCTAGAAGCCTTGCCATAGGCCTTTTCACAGTTTCGGACCCCATTTTTTTGGGTAGGCAAGTATTTTCAGGCGAGGTTACTAAGCCTAATAGAAATTACTATTAAATCGCCTCATGAAAGGCCTGTTG
Organism: Phenganax marumi; assembly: GCA_025400095.1. Lineage (NCBI taxonomy): Eukaryota > Metazoa > Cnidaria > Anthozoa > Malacalcyonacea > Clavulariidae > Phenganax > Phenganax marumi. The sequence continues at coordinate 2,329 of JAODVM010169287.1, forward strand.
TTCTGCAATATTTGAAAAAATAGAGTGTTTTTTGCATTCTTAGTGAAGAAAAGGTAACAGTTTTTGGAAGGTAAGATGTTTTTTCTACATTATATGCAGTTTTTCTAAGTGTTCATCAAATACTTTGTGACTTATGTACAACGTTGTCATGGTCATACAATGCGCCATTGTTACATATTATGCACCTATTATTATCATACAATGCCTGCCTTGTTTAACGAAACTGTTATTGCGTATCTACTATATACTATCTCTTCCGTGAAAGAGAATGATTCAAACTCTCAAACCTTGCTCTAATTTAATAGAATATCCCTTTCACAAGTTGTAATGTTGCTATTTTATAGATTAAGATTTTAAATAATCATAAATCATAGTATAAATTGATAACAAATATCAGTCTTTTGCCCTTTTCAGCGTCTTTGCATTTGAAATTATGCCAAAAAATGCTCGTTGTTGCGTTGGTGGATGTGACAATGATGAAAGATACCCAAAAAAGTTTAAAATTAGATAAAATGCCAGTACGATGAATTTTTTAAAATTCACTCGGAATGCATCTAAAAGGCCTATTTGGATTGCTAATATATCTAATGGGCGTGAGAACGTTACTCCAGGAAGTGGAACATTTGTCTCCGCAAATCACTTTATTGATGGGAGATGAACTCCAGAAAACCCAAACCCCACCCTTTTCCTTACTCAAACAGAAAACAAGTTTGGCCATACACCTACTAAGAAAAGGTGGTCTGAGAGGCTATCCAAGGAAGATGTACCTGGAAACAGTAGTGAAGTTAATGCACCACCAGAGCAAGAAACAGATATGGAAAATGGGTCTCGAAATGTTACTGAAACTAAACATTTAATGGTAAAGGAAACCTTAAAGCCAGACTACATTTTTGAAGAAGTTGTAAAAGAAGGAATGGTGCATTTCTACACTGGTTTGCCAAATACAGATACTTTTAAATTCCTTTTTGATCAACTTTACCCCAAGGCAATCAATATGATATACTGGAAGGGAGAAACACAGGTACAAAAAGAAAAGGCAAAAGGAGAGAAAACACTCCCACTTACCAACTTGTTTCAAGTTTTCAAGGATGCCAGTAGAAAACCTCTTTCATTAAAGTCAGGCCCTAAGAGAAAGCTAAAACTTGGAGATGAATTACTGCTAACGTTAATGAAATTGAGACTTGGTCTTCTTGTGGATGATTTGGCATTTCAGTTTCATATCTCTCGAGCACTTGTGTCTGAGATACTCGCAACATTTGTCCGTTTAATGTCAAAAGAATTGAGGCGGTTAATAAAGTGGCCAAGCAAATGACAGATAAGGGGGCAATTACCTGAATGTTTTAGAAGAGTGTACCCTAATGTTAGATGCATTGTTGATTGCACTGAGGTGTTCACAGAAACACCTAGTGCACTGGATGTGCAAGCTGCATTATGGTCCGAATATAAGCATCACACAACGATAAAGTTTCTGATTGCTGTTACCCCAAATGGTTGTGCATCTTATGTTTCGCCTTGCTGTGGTGGACAAGCAACTGATAAATTTATAGTACAAGACTGTAGATTTCTAAAACTACTTGAACCATTTGATCAGGTCATGGCAGATTGTGGATTTAAGATAAGGCAAGACATCATGAGGTATCAAGTTGATCTGTGCGTACCCCCTAGTTCAAAAGCTGGCATGCAAATGGCATCAGAACAAGTTAGAGAAACATCAAGAATTGGAAATATCCAAATTTATGTAGAACAAGCTATTGGTCGGCTTAAAAATTACAATATAATCAAACATGAAATGCCAGTGAACTGTCTCCGAGGATATTGTTTGTGTGGTTACTGCACTAACTTGTCTACAAGATCCTTTTTGCACATAACTATCCATTTTAAAAAATATTAATAGTTAATAGAAGAGAAGCAGTATTCACAAAACCACTCTTCAGTTTCACCAATGTTTTGGATATTAGCACATTTAAAATGAAACCTTTCTTGGCACAAGTCACAACAGACGATGTTTTCGTTTGATTCTGGTGTAAGCTCTTCACAGTCAAAGATTACTTTGTCACGCAATGAGCAAAAATAAACTGACTTGATGTGCAGCAGGACTTTGACCATATAAGATTTAAAAAAGATATCTAAATTTTGTAGTATCTGGCTCCAAAATTCCATATCATAATTGATAACTTCAACAAAAATTCCTTGTGTAGTCCAAACAACAAAATAAGTTCTCAACATTCCAGTCACAGCCATTTGACCAGTTACCTGATAATAGTATTTGTGACTTCTTTTTAGTTGAATAGCATCACTGACACATTCCAAAAAATCAGTTTCATGCCATTTGTCCTCTACGGCATGTTCTCTAATGCTAAATGGACACTATATTTCCACACAAGCAGCCTGGCAACAGTCACACATCATAAGTCCATCTGGGCTTGCACCAATGTACGGCTTTTCTTTTAAAATCCAAAAGCCAGACTTCGTCACTTTGCAATTTGCATGCTTAGAAAGACAAAATGCATGAAATTCTCTAAATGCATTGTCTTCATTATCTATCCCCCACTTTATTGCAGGAAGATGTGCGATACATGGGGAACCAAAAACAAGATCTGCCACCATATGTGTGGTTTTAGGCTTAATGTTACCTCTGTTTTTTGAAATTGTTTTCACCTTTGTATACACATCTTTAAACTTTGACGATGTTATCCTCCCTTTCCTTTGTTTGATCCAAGAAGATGTTTTTGCTTGTGCTCTTGTAGAATTCTCAACAGATTTTACTTGTTTATCTGTAAGTGGAAGAATTTCATGAAGCCACTTATCGCATCTTGTTCTGACTCACTCCCATGTAATGAGCTTAAGTAGCAATCGGCTCTTTCTGAAATTTGAAGTGGCATTGTATCCTTGGGCAGTATTTCAACATCCAAATATAAAAACAATTGCGCTGTAGGTTTTATTTTTCTATATTCTTTTAAAAGCAACTGCTTTTGTTTCTCTGTGACAACTTGTTGACCTTCCCAACGAGGATCAAATGTTTTCCACAAATCTGAAATTAAACCAGGTGGGCCAGTTCTCTTTTTTTGTTTTTTTTTTATCTTTTTGAATTGCCATGTCCATAATTTTCTTAGCCTGGACATCTTTTCTTGTTGACATATTCCATCCACATGGCATTGAAGTACAAGCAGGATTATTGTAACCTGCTCTACATGCATATTCCATCTTGTAAAGAACAGCAATCATGTGATTACAAGTGGCACTAGTACCAGCAATACATGTGCACCAGCCACACAACATTGTACCATCCTCTAATGCCACCCAAACTTCCTTTGGCTCCTCTCGCACATGCTGTGATGTTGTAACAACACTTTTCGCAAGACATTTGCCATTATTCTCAGAGAACAAAATTGTTGGAGTTCTTTATTGGCCAGAATGTATGCAAAACATTTTTCCAAGATCAACTGTTGGCCATTTAGTGACATCATCAATTCAGGTTTGAGCACTTTTAGGATCTTCCAAACCATGCTTTTGAAGCCTTTGTTGGTATTCATGTTGAATTTTCATGCTTATTTGTTCAGCAGAAAGTTTAATAGGCAATTTAAGCTCAAAAGCAGAAAATGCCCTAGCTACCAGTTCAATCTTCCTGCCTGAAGTTGACAACCCCCTTAGACTTAAAAAGTCCTTGAGTGTGCCAACAGTCAAAGTACTAAAATCATCCTACCCCTCCCTCAACAAGGAAAACAAACCTGGGTGAAACAGAAGGTCCACAAGAAGCAAATAAGAATAAATCATAAAAAAATGCCTTTGCTCACAAGTGCGTAAAACTTTATATTATGTTGACAAATTAACAATTTATTCCTGACAACCTTTTAATATCCAGGGAAACGTCGTTGTAGTACTCAAAAGTCAAACTATGCACCTTCCCAACTGCTCACCTATATAGTCGATACGCAATAACAGTTTCGTTAAACAAGGCAGGCATTGTATGATAATAATAGGTGCATAATATGTCATGATGGCACATTGTATGACCACGACAAAATTGTACATAAGTCACAAAGTATTTGATGAACACTTAGAAAAACTGCATATAATGTAGAAAAAACATCTTACCTTCCAAAAATTTTTACCTTTTCTTCACCAAGAATGAAAAAAACCATCTATTTTTCAAATATTGCAGAACAACAGGCCTTTCATGCGGTGATTTATTAGTAATTTCTATTAGGCTTAGTAACCTCGCCTGAAAATACTTGCCTACCCCCATAAAATGGCGTCCGAAACCGTGAAAAGGCCTATTACAGAAGTGCGCAAGTCTGCTGAACTATTTGTTAAAGAATACAAAGGAGACATATGCACAGATGGTGTTGAAGTAGCAGATTACATATCTGATCTTGTGGATGAGATTGAGTCGTTTCGCTGGTGTTATGGGGATGTACTGAAGAGGATGTCAACTGTTTCAGAGGTGCTCTGCCTGTTAAAAGATGTGGGCCTCAGTACCTACTCCAAGTTATTATCGGCAGTTGTCATATTTATCACTCTTCCAGTGACAGTTGTGAGTGCAGAACGCTCATTCTCAAAGTTGAAACTTATAAAGAATTGTCTTCGCTCAAGTATTTCTCAAGATCGTCTGGATTCATTGGCTATTCTTTCTATTGAGAACAAAGAAGCGTGGTCTTTAGATATAGAGAAGCTGATTGATATGTTCGCTGAGAAAAAAGCAAGGATTGGCAAATTTAAAGTTTAATGAATTGTTCATTGAACCCATTCTTCAGAACAGTTCTTTTGTTGACTTTTCAAAACTGTTAGGTTGTTAGCATTTAATTTTAAACTAGCCTGCCAAATCAGTATTCACTAGTTACATAAACATTTCGATAAAGATATATGCCTCAAAATCGCAGATAAATAGTTTCAAAATTCTATTTAAAGAAAAGTTTTAGGGTCGTAACTATGAGGGGTGATTACTGCCAAAATGAATAAATGCAATTATGCCATTGCATTAAGTCACTTGATCATCCCAAAAGGTCATTATGTTGCATCGCCAGTCTACAGTACCATCGTCCTTCGGCAATACCATTGTCCTTCGGCTATACCATCATTATTTTGCAGCACTGTCATTCTGCACTTCTGTCATTCGGCATGACTCGCAGTAGACGAAATTCGGTATTCAAAGCAATTTTGCGCGAATATCTAATTAAAAAACCAATCACATTCCCTATTTTTGAAGTTTGCTAACAATAACATTTTATGTGTAAACATGGCGGATGATTCCGATATTACTGGTGCGTTTAATTTGCTTCAGGAAGCCACTATTCTTTTGTTTGGTGGTGTCTAATCATCATCATGCGATAATATAAATATTCATGAAAGTGAAAATGCAAGTATACTGTCATCTACAACAGCAACCAATGCGAACGAGGCACAAAATTCAATTGATACTGACAATACACCAACGACCTCGGGCGTTTCTGCAACTCTCAGTATCAGTGGTACTCCAAGCATGTCGTCGACACTAGCAAATACCCGAACAACAGACCAGCAAAACGTTTTGCGAAATTTCCAGACTCTTTTCAGCCCTTATAGCAGAAGCTCTTCTCAGCATTTGGGTCGAAGCACTAGAGCTATGCCTCTTCGAAGGAACAGGAGACCAAGGCAACAGACTGCAACCACCCCATGACCATTAAAGGAGGAAACATGGACCCAACGATGTATTCTGCATGGCAAGTACTTCTGACTTAGTTGCCCCAAATCGTGAGAAAAAGGTTGTGCTCCAAAGTGCAGGATTGGGGCGTAAGAAAATCCGTTTTAATGTCAAGGGGACTCCTGAAACATTTACAGAGATATTGGAGCAGTCATTTCCCAAATTAATGTGTGGTGGGCGATTTGAGTTACTCAGACAAGACGTGTCTAGGAATAAACTTGCCCTAATCCAGCCCCCAGCCACTGGCTATTCAGTCCCTTTTTTAAAGTCTTGCAGAATGGGTCAAGCAATTATATACATCCGCCCAATTCAATGTGACCTTGATACCAACCCAGAAGATGAAGGACCTGGATGTGAGATAAGTCCTGAAGTAAAGATAAGCAAATAAAATTTCTACTTTTTTCTCATTAGCTAGTAGCCTTGAGATGTATCTCTTCTTTTTACTATGAAAAGAGTTCAAATCTAACTTGTCTTAGTCCTTTGTGACATTGAAAACTACATAGTAGAAGATGGTTTGTGAACAAAATCTCAATGGTTGCGGCTTTTGAACTATGAACTTTGAGCCCATCACAGTGTTTGTTTGTGAACCAGCATGCAAACAAACTTGTAGACAGTAGAAACATTTCTGAACATCTATTTGAGAAGAGACCAGAAATCAAATATATAAGTCTGCCTAGGATTTTGAAAATGCTCCAAAAGTTTCATGCGTGAGATGTGGTGCATGTTTTCCGATCACTACTATTCGTGATCATCAACAAAATTGTAATGGGTACTGTAAACATTTTTTTGGTGTATCTGTTTCTTGTTACGCATTTTTCTTGTTTTGTCATTTGTTACTAACCCAAAGAAACTGACCAACCATTTAATGTTTCTTACAGAAATGAGGATTTGACGATAGAAGAACAATGAGGCCCATCATCAGTTTTACTTCCTAGCTGTTCTCATGCAAATGTTCATGTATGTTGAGTTTTGTCATTTAACAATACGTTATTTTTAAATTTGGGAAAAAACGGTGTGTAATTCACTGCAATTCTAGTCAAAAACTATGTGGACAGCAAGCATTTTGTTGATCTTTTAAACTAAAATGTTAGATTCTCCTACCTTTATTTTATTCACTATGTAACAATGTTGCATTATTATTTAGCTGTGGTCGGGGAATCAACATTATCTGTTGGAATGGTGGTGCACTTTATACGCGAGAGGGCATTGCGTACATTTTAGGACTCATGTCCACGTAAATTTGGTCTGGGTTGTGCACTTGACCCTTTACCAAAACTTGATTTTCTCTGTTGAGATAGAACTACAAACCCAAAGATACTGATTATTTTTTAGGGGGATGATATAAGAATGTCTTTACCACTGCCGTCATTGCAGGATATTTTCCCCCACGATACTGAGGAAATCCTTCAACAGGCTTTAATGAGATCTAACTTTGATATAGTAGGTGCAACTGAGATAGTTCTCAACCCTGTTCCCAGAACAGCAGGTATGTTTTGCAAACAAACGAAATATTTACAAGGTATGCATTGATCCTAAGGTGAGATACAGAGCAATCATTTAAAGACTGAGATGAAAATTTTCAGTATGTAATCTTACGCATGTTTGGAAATATGAATATACAACAATGCAATTGGTGACAAAAGTTAAGATAGCCAAACTAATCATCTTGCACTGAAATTTATTAGGATATCCTGCATGAAAAGTATGGGAGCAGCACGTCAATGAATTGTCGCATTCTATTAATAAATGCAATACAATTGTATAGATTCTAGGGACATTGAAAGCGATAGTGACATTGACGAACAGCTAGATAGACCTCTTGTTCAGACTCCATTGGTAAAGAACAGACAATCCAATAATCAACAAAGCGAACATTACGACATCCTTACAGAAATTGAATCTTTCCAAGAATCAAAAATTGATAACGAAGCTTGCCGACAGTTGTTCATTGTCGGCCGTGATGACGGTAAAGCTGTGATGAAGGCTGATATATTAGCCATGTACAAGAACCCTCAGACGAATTTATTAGCCAGACCATGTGTTCGTTTTGAAGGGGAGGAAGGCATTGGGGCTGGACCTCTGAGAGAATTTTTGCAGGTTGCTGTAAAAATAGCTGAAGATGGTATTGGTTTAGATACTAAACCTGTGATTTACTTCGAAGGCGAACCCGATTACAAGCTACCTGTGAACAGCCCATCAATAAGAAACACAGGGAGTTTTCGAGCTGTCTGCCACATATTGGCACACTTGTTTTTACATGGTGGCCCTGGCATTCATGGTTTGTCAAAAGCTGTCAAACATTACTTTGCATCTAAACTAAAGCAAGATTTATCGTCGGATCCCCCACGTTCGGAACTACATGATGTGCCAGATTTTGATTTGTGGATGCTTTTAAAAGAGGTACTGGGTTTTACTCTTTTTTTCCAAAAGTAGCTGTGCACATGACAGCAAAGGTCTTACAAAAAGAAATCAAATATTTGATTGCTTTTTCTTTAAAGCAATTCATACAGGCAGTGTGGTTTTAACATAAATTACAATTATTTACTCAGTATGTAATTTTTTTAATAATAATATCTTGAACTGCAACATGATCATCCTTCAGAATTTCGCTCTAAAATGTTAAGCTATTTCATTATCGCTTCCCTTCCTAGATTTTAGAATTGCCACCACAGGAGAAGATATCAGATGAAACAGTAGCAAACATTATGCCATATATACTCGAAGCAGAAGTAGAAATTGAACTTCTATATTCAAACAGAAGTTTGGCCTGTCAGTGCCTTTTAATGCACTTTGTCATAGAAAAACAAAAGATTGAGCTTGATGATATTTTGATTGCTAAGGAAAAATAGGATTCTGTTTGCATATGATAACTACAAACTAAAAAGCAATATTTTCTGGCAATGTTTAATGTGTTACATTTTCTTTCCTAATAGGTATGGAAGCTGTTGGATTGAAAACGTTCATTGAAAAACATCCACAAGATGTGGAGTTGATATTTGCATCTCAAAAAGACGCATCAATTAATGTTAATGAAATGAAATTAAAAATGCTGATCGAAGAGGATGGTTTGGAAGTACACAAAACAGTCAAGGAAATGTTTTTGCAATACATTGATGTCATTGACAGTCGGATTGAAGGTATATGGCTTAAAATTGCTATGTTTCTATCACAGTATTCACTATCTACTTTCAGCATAGTTGGGACATATTGATAATTTTTTTGTCATATATTTCAGTTGGTGTGCAGTTACAGGATCTTTGCTGTTTTTGGACTGGATGGAATGTTCTTCTTCCACATTCAGAAAAGCTTAATGTCTTGTTTGATAAAACGTCAACCATACAGCTACCAATGGCAGAGTGTTGTTTCAACAATCTCATACTACCAGTGTTACATGAGACATTAGAAAATTTCATGAAGAAAATGGATGTTGCCATCAAACATGGATCCAAAGGATTTACTTTTTCATGAAGCTGTACAATAAATGAAAGTAATGTCACATGAAAGGATAGCTAATAATTGTCACTAACAAAACTTTTGATTCGTTTGGTATCGTTGTATTTCGTTTTGATGTTTTGTTTACGTGAGATATTAAAATATGATTCATTATGTTAATAAACTTAAACATGAGTGTTACCTAATGTAGTCCCTCAGTTGTTCTTGAAAGAAATTGGAGAACATCCATGTAGATGTCCACTCCATGACAGGGAGAATGATGAAGGGGGTCAATTCTTCTTTCCAATTCCTGGAACTGTTCCATATTTAAAGGAAGTGTAGTCTCTGGGATTTCTACATGGTTGTCTTCTCCGATTTCTGCTGGCACAGGTCCATCCCAATCAATCCCATAGTTGTCAACATTAGTCTAAAAATGAGAATCTTATCAGTTAAAATGTGTTCTATTCCAAAAATAGTATTGTTATGTAAACTTAAACAAAATGATTAATTTAATAGGAGTGATAAAAACCAAAAACAGCAATACCTCTATGTAAATAAAAACGTTTAAATATTTACCCCTTCTGTAAATTCTATAGCAATAGTACCATGCGGATTTCGGTTTCTCAGCATCCCATCTATCCACAGTTGCTCAGGACTTAAATTTTGTTCTGTACTTATGGGCCCTTGGTTGTGTCCAGATTTAAAGAGATCTAAACTTGTATTTATTCTTGGTTTATATACATAATGAAGAGCTGCCATATGGGTTTCATTAGAAGGATCTAAGAGACCACAATCTTCCATGAAATGAAACAAACGATAATAAAGGTGTGTACAACCAGCAAAAAGGTCTCTCCACATTCTCTCAATGCGCTGGTTGTGTACACTTCGGCCAGTAATGTGACTTCCTCTATCGGCACCTCGATCTGGGTGATTGAGCATATACCATGCAACATCAACATTTTCACCACCCTTGTCCGATCTAACTCTAGAGGGTAAGCCAAACTCATCAACTGCTTGCATAAAACTTTCCAAAACTGTAGCCGCTTTGTTATCTGTGCTGCAGGTAAGGTATACTATCATGCGTGTAAATCCGTCAATACCACCATGTATGACGAATCTCCATCTGCAAAGTGTACAACAAGTAATTAAATAAAATTTCACCATGCAATATTTATATACTTATACATTCCAGGATTTAAACTGAAACTCTAAGGATACAATATACCTGATTAATTTGTGGTTACCATCGATGTGCCACAAAGCTAAAGGTGATGGGACTGAATAAACTCTTCGTTGAATAACATTCATTTCTAAAGCACGCAAGATTGTCCCCTCAGGGTCTACACGTCGCATGGCCTCCCGAATACGCTTCTGTTGTATACGTATGCCCATGGATCGCAGATAGCCAGACATCCGTTTGTTCCCAGTGTTTGGGAAATTGGACATTATTCCACGGACTGTTTCGTCCAATTGTTCATCAGTAATATCCGTGTATGTTGCTTTTACAGATAAACCAAAGTCTTGAAAGCGGCGCTCGATTGTACGTACACTGACTCCAAGTAATTCCGCTATCTTCACTGTGGTGAACCCCCTTTCCACCAGAAAGTTGAGCTGCTCAAATGGAATATTGAATTTTGGCCTTCCTGGAGTTCCACTAAAAATTTGGATTGTCGCCACTCTGATTCTTGTTTCAAATGCGCGTGCTATGCATGCCAGAGCATCAGCGACAGTTAATTATATTATTTTCGTACCGAGTGATTACACTCAATAACCAAGCCAATCTTCGCTGCAAATCCTCAAGGCTTCCGTTTTCAGCAACTCATTCTTCTAACTCATGCAAAGCATTTTGAAGACAGTGTCTGACAAGACTTCTTATTTGTTCACAAAACTCTTCAGCATCCACCATCTTTTATCGCATGAACAGTAATTTGGTGATGGCACCTGCACATATAGTAATTAATTAGATATTTGCGCGAAATCGCTTTGAATACCGAATTTCATCTACTGCGAGTCATGCCGAATGACGGAAGTGCAGAATGACAGTGCTGCAAAATAACGATGGTATAGCCGAAGGATGACGGTATTACCAAAGGACGACGGTATTGCCGAAGGACGATGGTATTGCCGACTGGCGATGCAACATAATGACCTTGTGGAACGATCAAGTGACTTAATGCAATGGCATAATTGCATTTATTCATTTTGGCAGTAATCACCCCTCATACGTAACTGATGCGTTCTTTCTTTAGTATAATTAGAGCAATTATCTAGCATAATTAGGTTCTGGAGGCTTATTTTTTAGAATTAGGTTATGTAGGGTATGTAAGGGGTATTATATTAAAGGGGGGTTATTAGATTATAATATGGTTATGGAAGGGGGCCCTTTTAATATTTTTACCAGGGACCCCCAGATGTGGTGTTACGCCACTGCCACTGATGGGGGCATATGGCGAGAAACTACCATGTGTGTTTGACTATTATTTATGCTGTAAATGTTTTTAGTAATTAAGAATAGAATTAAGTTATTATGAAAAAATATTTATCATATTGCTATTAATTTCATTGCATAATTGCCTGTACATAAATATGTATGTCAGTATTGATACATTTCTGCTGTTTTGAAACATCCTATTAAGTCAAAATTCTTCCTCATACAGTAACTACTTATATTACAAAACATCAGTTGTTAAATAGCAAGCGGGCACTAGTTTGGATGCAAGTGTTTCCCATAATCTACAGAATGTAAAACAAATAATACTATAGAACATTTGCAGGTTTCATATACTATACCCCAAGTAACCTAAAATAATGCCCAGCACCCTACTACAATTTCTGTTAATACCAGTGTGAATTTGAATCATTGAATCCATTAGTAGTCAAATCGTAACTGTACACAAAAGCAGCAAGCTTTCTAAAGACATGGTCCACAGCCATGCATGAACCGACATTTTGGAATTCGTACTGTAAAAACATTAAATGTTTG
>JAODVM010169398.1:0-14419 GCA_025400095.1 Phenganax marumi
TCAACGCTTAGTTAACACTTTCCAAGGGAAAATATTTTCAATATATAAAATTAGCTACAGCCTCTGTCCTAAATTGTAAGTGTTTGCATCCGTTTTTGCGTGAAAACACAAATGAAAACGCTCAAAAACGTTACCGTGTGCACATAGCCTAAGGTACACATTAATTAAGGAAAAGCTGGAAGAGCCGAGGAGTTCTGTCAGTCCTGTTGTCGCTCGTTTTTGGAGATTCAAATCTCGACCTAAAGTATATTGTGGCTAAACTAAAACACTGTTGAGCTTTTTCAAAGTTTTCACACAAGATCGAAAACAAGTACATTGATATTGAGAAAAAAAAACATCATAAAGATAGAAGTGGCATTAATATGTGCATTAATTATCTATTGAAACTGATTAATTGATAACGAATTACTTGTTGTTTTGCCGAAAAAATACTATGGCTGCTTTTTCGGCTGATGTTTTGTAGAAAACTGCACTTACGCTGTATTAAGGACTAACTAAAGTCTCAGATTTACTGTCGGTAGTATGTTATATTTTTTTCGTCCTCGCATTTGTTGTAAAAATCAGTAAATTTAACTGAAAGTCTGAGGCCATTTTGCTCTTCCGCTTTCCATCGTACATGAGAAACGTTGTGTACACAGCCAGTATCTCAAACAATCAAAATGCAGAATCGCTCATGTGCAGAGGAGAGGTCTATGATTTTATCTTATTAAACTAATAGAGGTCTGTTATCTAGAAAGGCAGGCGTGCTTGTGCTCCCCCGATTCGATTTGTGAAATGACACTGACTGTAAAAGCTAGGAAACTGCTAAATTGCAACAATAAAGGTACTTATAATGCTCCCAGATACCAAAAACCTGGTTAGTCCCCCTCCCCCTTTTCAACACCAAAGTAGAACTTACACTCCGCGTCAAACGGGCTACACTCTTATTAGTAATGCAATATGCATTGAATGGCTGTCGGGTAATTGAGAGAGCTCTTAAAACAGCGACATCTTTCCTGCAGGTGTATTCGTTGTCTCGTCCAGGCCAGAAACTTACCGAAGGTTGCTGCGATTCTGGGCCAAATTTCTGCAGAAAAGAGCGTCGATTTGGGCGACTTTTGTTTTACGAGTAGGCCTTATGGCGCGTGAACCAGTGCGCTGAAGAACATGCGTTTTGCTAACAATATATACATGTAACTGAGTTCACTGTAAACCATACCATTGAGAATATCGCAACGATAATGCAACAGTTTTTAAAACTCAGGTCTTGAGTTACGACTCCTAACTTCTAGCTCAGTTATATTTATTTCAATGCTGAGCGGAGCTGTGAAAATGTGGGGTGAATGCGCCAGTTTCCATATAGTGCTGAATGATAGGTGGTGAACTGCATCTTCTCGCAAAATTTCTTTTAAATGTCAGACCAGTGTAGTGATGAAGCGAGGGGCAATTCACTCCAAAAATCTCGCGCACTTGGCAAAAAAGTCTGAACTGCGAAAGGCCCTAAAAGTCCAAAAACTTCAGAAAATTCCTTGACAGTTCCAAAAAGTCCAGGAAAATTTAAGGAAAAAGAAAATCTAAAGAATCTAGCAAATTTGAACGCGAAAATTCGAGGAAAAGTCCAAAACCTCCTGTGTAATATCCGAAAATTTATTCTCAAAATCCACGGATTTTTTCAAGTCCGAAAATCCCGTACACTTTAATTGCCCCTTGTGATAAAGTACGGTTAAACATGGCATTCTCGAAAAATAGAGATTTTTGTATTAAATGCGAGGAATTAAACTCGACGAAAAATGTGAAGCATAAATCAGACGTGAGTTGCATCAGCCAGCAGATGTATACTGTGGAAATTAAAACTGCTATTCATCAAACGGCAAAAATGTGTGGCATTATATCTGCAAATTTGCTGTAAACTTAATTTTAGTGCAAAAACTTTATTGGTAAAGTCATGGAAGATCAAACTGCCAATCGACAACAAGTACAACAGAAATGGAAAAGATGTTTGAGAAAATATAAACCTTGTTTATTGTAAGTCTCACCTTGTTATAAACTGTATTCCTTTTTCCTTTTCCGCGGACTCCAATATTTCCAGCGCCAGCTGTGAACGCTTCGACATCGCAAGATACAACCAAAAACACGAGGAAAAAGCACAGAAGTTTTACCGACATTTTGTTAAAATTAAGAATGCGTGATCCGGAAATCTGCTCTCGAACTTTCTGGCTTGCTTCACGGATGCGATTGATTCGCAAGCTCCACATTGCTCATTTATAAATCCTCTCAAAAGCGCGCGTAATTAATGTTAATTTGGGTATTATTCAAACAGAATGTGGGTGCTTTCCGGTCCTGACTGTTATTCATCATGCCGCCCTCGTACGTTCTTTGAGAATATCTGATATAGTTTGACGTGAATAAGTTTATTTAGAAAGCAGGAGTCTAAGCCTGTTGTTTCCGCTTGCATCATTAGCGACCTGATTCTAGTGATGCGAACTTAAAATGAAACGACATTGAAATAAACACTTTTCATTTTAAGTACAAAGCCATTAGCATCGAAAAAAATACTTTTGTTGTTATGGCAGTTTACATTACGAATCACACGAGGAAAATTCCTTGGTGATTCTGAATTAAAACATGTGTCCATCTCTCCCTCAACATGCGAACATACGCGAGCTGTAAATTTATGAATTCATAGCAGAGACTGCATGTTGTCAGTGTTGGCAAAGTTATAGCGTTACTGCAATATCAAAAATGTGGTATTCCATTCTGTGGACATTGTTTTCAACATAAAATAAATCTATTGTTCATGGTGATATCATGGAATCTATTGTTTCGTGCGAAGCGACATTTTATAGTGTTCAAATTGAAATTTGAAAAGAATTATTAAAACCTAATTAAGTTTCAGCTGAAAGCTCATGAAATAAAAATGGAAGTTTGCGCGAAGAAGATTGCTCTAATAGAAAGCATGTTTAAAGTCTCGCTACCCGAAACGAACTAAATAAATAAATAAAAAACAACAAACTGCGGAACAATGATTTTTTCGATGTAAGCATAATATGTGCCGTGGAGTGTTAAATTTTGATGGATTTTTGATCGCTATTTCGAATGCAAATCTTTGTGACGGTTTAATTCAGCTTCAATAATTTGTGACGCTAAATGTTCAGCTCTAGAAATTCCGAGTGTTGCCATGTACAGAGAGTCGTCTTCGCGAAATCGTTTCATGTCATTTCACTCTCTTTCAAGAATTTTAACATTTTCTTGAAAAGCCCGAAAGATCATAAATATCTGCCAAGTTGTGTCGGTGAAATAATGACTTTTACCTTTTTGGGAACTTTTCACTCACAGCTTTTGGACTTCTACCTTCGAACACTTAGATAAAATTGACTCCACGTCTAAATGACGTAGGTACACCCGCTTGTAGTTTTGCGAGTTTTTGTAGTTTTTGTTGTTTTTGGGAGATTAATGCATGTTTACTCTACAGTATATGCACTTTCTCTAGCTTATTTTCAAACTACACAGAGCTTCTGACGCAATCTGCGTTTCCCTATGCAGAAAGTATAACGATGTTTTAATTTTTCTTCGAGAAAATGGCTGTATCCTAAACGCTAATGAAAGAAACATTAATAAGACAACAAATTTTAGTATGCTCGGAAATACAATTAGAATGCAGACTATACAGTTCGCACTTGAATTAAGAAGCAGTTATGCTAAAATTAGGCGTCTTTAATTACTGTATAGCGAAGTACTTAATGAGTTTTGACGTTTGTTATCTAATTTGGCGTGCGGTAGAAGCGAAGATCTCAATTGCCTCCAGCTCAGTTCTCCTATAGTTAATCTAAACCGCACGCGTTCGATCTAGGGTGCGCAATTGCCGGGCTATTCCTCGCGCTGGGAAAAGACAGTGCAGTGGAGTGTATAAAGTTATGAACAATCTTTAATAAATAGTTATCAGATTATTTTGATTAGAACAATACTGGGGCAAAAAGAACAAAACGGATGACGCAGATGTTACGCGATATACAGGCATGTGTGCGATGCTCATTTCGAACTTTAATTGTGGCATTATAGTGTCACTGATTCGAAAAGCAATTTTGAAATCTATTTTGAAATTTCGCGTCAATGAACATTTCCATAAAGTGGGGAAAAAATTAAAACACACCAGGCAGATTGAAGTTTGAACTCTGTTTTGAGCAAAAGCATCTTTGCCGAACGTCTAACGACCGCCAATAGTTATTTGTAAGAAATCAATTCTTTTCGTCTATGTTAACTTAATTCTGTTTGTGGAAAACTGAGTTGTTTTGCATGGTCCCTGGCCAATAGTTTCATGTTGAAGCAAAAGTAGCCTACTATATATATACACTTATATCTTGCGGGCCTAAACGCTCAAACGAAATTGGCCCGTTCACCAAACCATGTTTTGACAATCCATGAAGAACACACTTTCATCACACATTTATTTTCGCTGTATTTTGGAGTCGATAAAGCGACTTCGTAACTATTACCAAAAGATTTAAAAATTCACGACCCGAAATTTCGACATCCTATGTATCATTGCCGTAATCTGGAGAGCCTGCATTAGGGATGCACAATACCTGGTGATTATGTTGACACTTTTAATTCTGTAGCAGTGGTATTGGATTAGCATTGACCCTACGTCAGATTGAACCATTCAAAGACGAGTTCACTTATTCAGTGCATGAGCATAAAACGTTTAATTAATGGGTAAACACAACCGCAAAAGGTTGAATTCGCGACGATGCAAATTCGGTGCTAGTGTTCAATGTAAACGCAACAAGAGACGAGGCCGTGTACCCCCGAGGATCGATTACCATTTTGGAACATCAGGTCCCATGCATTGATTTTGTGGTAGATTACAATTGATCAAAATGTCAGAATCTTGTAGATGTTTTGTGCACGTGAAAGAATGTTTTGGAATAACCTAAAATAACCAAATTTTACTGTCTTTTACATTTCTTATCAAAGTATAACTAAAGTTATTCTTAGAAATAATTACGATACGACAAGACAAATGCTATAAATACACGCATTTGTTCGCTCGTTGAATAAATTTTGATATTATCGAGTGTCAGGGTCAAATGACAAAAATTGAAAGTGCTATGATCTAAATACAAAGATCCACTTTCGTTTGAAGCAAGTTGTTCCGAGTTTTTATAAATTCAGTTCTGTTGGCTTCATTGAATGAAATATTTCACTCTTCCCATCGCAAAAATACTCCCTCCCGTTACACTTATAAGCATTTTTAGTTTTCATTACAGAAGCGAGTCAACAATCTTATTCTTGCGCTTAGTTCGACTGCTCCATTTCCGTCAAATTTTAATATGATGCTTCTTTCTCAAGAATTTAGCGTCTAAAAAAAACTCTGAGTTTCGATAACATTTTAAAGCTGAGTGACTTGTTTTTGAAACAATTAAAGGTTGAATTCTCGAGAAATAAAATGCGCCGTTTAAACAGGCCTAACGTTTCTTCCGACGGAGTTGAATTAGATATATATCAAATTATCTGCACACTCGTACAAAAACGATAACAGAATTACGTGTTTGGTATACGTGTACACATATTTCACATGAGACAAACACTTGAATATTGACGGTTTTTGCCGATTTATTGCAAGCGTTAATACGTCGTATATACATGTTCAAGTTTATTGAAAAATGCATGAGATCTAATCATTGACATACCAAAACATGTTGGCAGGGGTGTGCATTCTTCTGATGAAACATATATCTTTGCAATCATCTCGGTAAAAAACCATCTTGTTTAGGTAAATATACTTGTATAATCTATTAAATAGAGTGCACCGCACAGTCGAGTAATTTTTCCTGAGCATATTTTTACATTCAAGTTGTTCGAATAATAGTTTCTCAACTGAAAATTAAAAAGCGCGAGCAAACATATCACGACAGCTGTGATATAAAAAGGACGTCGGAATTTTTCAAGTTAGTTGCACTGACGAAGGTCCGGGTTAACGGACCGAAAGCTTTGCAATAATAAATATACGTGGTGTATCCACAAACTAATGCTTATATTGTTGTTTGCGCCATGCAAAATTATAAAAATCTTATGAAAATAACTAGCTTTGTAATTCAGGTTAAACTCTAAAGTCCCGCCAACATGAGCAATCCTTCCTTGACAAGTTTCTGGACGCTTTCACTTTCCCGCGTGTACGGTGATCAAATTTTCCTTGACGGCTGAATACATACGCAATTCACCTTGCTGAAAGGCTGCCATGACTAGCTTTTCAAGAAATTTACTGGTCAAAGAGAAACCTCGAGAAAAACTTGTCGATTTCTGTCCTACATACGAATAAATACTAACTTATCAAGAAAAACTACTCGTCTGCCCGTCTGTGTGGGGCTCATAGGTCTTAAGAAACTTTTAAAGTGCAATCAAGCTATGGTTCTGTGGTTGCTGTGCTCTGCATGTTGCTGCGGATATTTTCAAGCCATTAACTGTTCTCTTAATGATGTATACATACGAACGGACTACATTTGTATATTTGATATGATTTATTCGCAACATTCAATAAAATGAGAGCTTGATAATTACATTGTTTTGTGAGCCATGTGACCAAACACGTGGTGCAAAATTTGTATGGCAATTCTCAAATATAATTGACCGCTTCGAGTTAAATTATGTTATATACTATACACTTTACTGCAACATACGTATATGGCTTACTGCTCACCGCCTTCTGCAAATTTGTCAATAATGGCAAACCTGCCTTATATGGTGAAGTTCGATTGATTTTGATTGGTCAAATTTGTTCTGGTGAAATTTACATAATATGGCACAGGTGACCTTTAGAGTTTTTTTGTCGAAGTGGCTTTAGTTCGTTGTTTTGATTTTGAAGACTGATGAAGCAACACCGGACTCCGGTCGTTGGTCGCGGAAGGTTCGCGATTCGTTTCCATTCCCCGATGACGACATCGTACACCTCGGCGGAAGCCAAGCTCACTCCATCCCAGCCTCCGACAATGTAGATCTTTTTGTTGTGCACGGCTGCGCCGGCGTTGGATCTCGCGACAAACATGGGAGGGATTGGCGTCCATTGGTTAGTATCGAATTCGTACACTTCGCCGGTACGTAATGTGTCGTTGCCATCGTAACCTCCGATACAAAACATTCTGTCGTCAACGACAACCGCGCAAGGAAACGATCTTCTGTCGTGCATTTGACTCACGTCCGTCGCGCTCCATTCATCTCTAAAATTAACGGAACTTTCATTATATCTAAGGGCTGCATTACACTGTTGCTTTTCTAGAAACGAACAAAAACTCATATCTTTCGAAATTTTTTAGTGTTTGAATACTTTAGAAGTTAGAAACGCAAAAAATTCCATTTTGTGGTGTAACCGATTTTTCTTTCAATCTTCGCGTACGTGCTGTGCGTATGAAAAACGAGACAGTGGAAAGTAGCTTTTCCCGGTAATTTTTTTGACTTGCATGTACATTCAAGCAAAAGTTTAAAATGTAATGAAACGTTTTTTAAAAAAGAGCAGCTTCGAGTTTACAATTGTAAGTAATTACGAGTCCTTTGGTTGGTGTATTTTTAATTGAATATCATACAGTTTTGAAGATGTAAATTATTACATGTTTGTCAAAAACGCCGAAGTGGCGGGTTTTTTAGACTTTGGACAACAACAAAGAGCAACATGCAATTTGTATAGTAATTTATAGATAGCTTGACAAACTTTCTTTGACTTTTGTGACTACAATACTTATGCATTCCACTATTGGCTTAGCAGATAAGATTGACCTTGAAAGATTTGCAAGATGTTGAGGAATGGAAGTGTTTTTTATTCTTGCTTATCCATTGTTTAAGCTGAACAGGCTTTGTAGAACCGGCCTCTGTAGGAGCACTTTACTGAACCGTGCTACTTCTATTTGTAAAATAGCGTTACTGTAACCCACTATGGCAACCGGTGACAAAACAAATTTGCTAGATAGCTAATATAAGATTTGAGGAAACACTTCTTTTGATTATTTAAAATCAGCATTCAAACATTCAAAGGACTTAAATTTTCTAGAGATTACAATAGATACGTCTTTAGAACTTATTCCATCTCGTAATCTACTTATAGCCGTGGCAATGGCAGTGTTCCTAATATATTGAAGCAATTCGATTGGGAACTTGGAGCAATTCACTGCATCAGTTTCTCAACATTTCGAGCACGTTCCTCAAATATTTATAGGTTCCTCGAAATGTTCTCAAGTTCCTGTGCGAATTGACCAATCAGACCCTAATAATTTTCATAGCCATTCTGATTGGTCAATAGAGACAGGAAGTTAGGAATACAGGTTGTTTGCAGTCACGCGATTTTTAGCCAAATGAAAGGCAAGCCAATAATTTTGGTGGCAACTTTTTCTCATTTGAGTGGCGTGTACTGAAATGAATTAAAACGGGATAGAACCTGTATGTCTTAAACTGGCTTTGAAGTCAACTGAAAAGTTTTTAACGGCTATTTTTGACATACTTGCCCGTCATCTGGAATCTCAAAATCACATGATTGAAAACAACTTATTCAAAGACTTAGACAAATTGCTAGGAACTTTATCAAAATGTTGAGAAATTGATGTGAATAATTGCTTCATGTTACCAAGCGAGTTGCTTCAATAATTTCTGTAAAATAAATTCATTGATAACTCATGTTCAGTTGTTTTGGTTAGCAACTACACCATTGAAGCGAAAACCTTTGTTACCATAACAAACAAATAATGTATCACAATTACTTCGTCGTGTCGTATCTTTCCACTGTGTTCAAAATATTTGATCCATCATGACCTCCTAACACGTAAACGTACTGTCCATGTGATACTGCGCATGTGCAACGTCTTCTGCTTGGCATCGAGGCTATTGTTCTCCATCTTGAAGTAACAAAAGGAAAACAAACTCATTTAAATGGATAATTAAAAATATTTTCTTGCCATATTTCCACTATTTTCAAGGTAAGGGATGTACGTATTACATTTTTATAAGTAATAATATAGCATTCACGTCGATTAGTGATTAAATATGTCCAAAAGGTGAGGGGGCTTGGGAGTTTTACTAAATTACCTGAGGCATGAGGGAGTTTTACTAAATTACCTGAGGCATGAGGGACATTTCATCACTAGTTGACCGTAAGCCCATGCTATCACTTTGCATTATTTTTGTTACCGATTAGTAACTAATCATCCTGAACAACCGGCCCCTGACTTTAAAGTGTCGAATTCAAGGCCAGGGATTGTCGTATGAGAGATTTGAGTGATTCAGTAAAGTTTCTATATCATGGTCAGAAATTCTACGGATTTTTAGCATTCGTCTCACTTGTTAGTTGAAATGGTGTAACTCTCCACTGTGTTCAAAGTCGTGCTGCCGTCAAAGCCTCCCATTGCATAAATAATTCCATTCACTTCCGCCATGCTCAGTTTGCTGCGTGCTGCGTTCATTGAACAAACGTAATGCCAGTTCTTATCGCGGGCGTCGTAGCATTTCACTTGAGAAAACGAAGACAGACAAATGAATTTCTTATTGTTGCTACGCTTTTCTCATGGATTAGCATTCAATCTACGCAAGAACTAAGCATCGTTCTCGGGATCTTTTCCTACAACCAACTACCTAGACTCCTTCAGTTAATTGCGATTGTTGCAGATGAGTTCGGGCGAAAAGGTGCATTTCCCAGCATCTTTTTACCAATCTACAACAACTCTACACTAACGTGAAAGGACAACTACTGAATAAACTTGGGCGTACCACTGATGCTGTAACATCAAAATTTACTATTGTGTGCAGAAATGTTTACTTTAAAATCTTGGAGACAATTCAATAATAAGTTTAAGAGCAAGAACAGTAAGTAGGGGAAACAAGGGAAATCACTTGAAACAGTTAAGGCATAAAATGTCCAGAATCACACATTTTTCAGTTTTCGCGGTGTTGGATGAAGTGGACTTAGTTTGGGATCGTGGGGCTACTTCAAGACACATTACCTGAATTCAATGTTTCCGAGTTCACACACGAATATCCTCCTGCGATGTAAACGTTGCTGCCAACGCCACAGATACCATGGTAACCACGCTCTTTCGAGAGCTTTGGTAATTCCGTCCACACATCTTTCATGGTGTTATAAGAAAATACTGAAAGACCGAACAGTGTGAGACTTTGTGTCGTTTTCGCCCAATTTCATGCACAAGCAAACAGTCAAACAAGCAAGCAGACTAAAAAAGGGAAGGCAAACACACAAACAAACACGAACAAAAACTAGACGCGAACAAGCAAACAAATACGCAAACAAATAAACAATTTCGTGAACAAGCAGGTGAGCAAACAAACAAACAAGCTAATTATCCAAGAAACAATTACAACAAAATAATTTTGCTAACCAGTTGTCAAAGGAGTTATGTCACCATTTCCTCCGATTACCATAAGGGACTCGTGCAATTTCTCATACTGTCGCGGCCTCGTTTTAGCCAGATCCACTTCAACACGTCTTTCGGGTAACATGTGATAGTGTTGCGCCTCGAGCAATAGACCTCTGCAAGATGGAGTCATATTGAATAGACTTTCTTTTTCCACGTTATCAACCAAATAATACGGCGATATTAGCGGCAATCGAATGTGCTTGACAAGTTCGGGAAAGTGTTGCCTTCGAGCGCGGATGTCGCTTTTAAGCCAACGCATCAGTGCTTCGTATATTTTTTCCTCCGATTCGGCGTTTATCTCATCGCTTTGTAGTAACGTTGCAAGTTGGCGCGGCGATAGGCTAAGGAAATCGTCAGTTTCCGAGACATAAGTGAAGTTTTGATAGATAAACTCCGACGCTATCGAATGCAGTTCCTCGCAAGCATAGATCTCTGCAAATAGTTGAATGGCCAAAGCGTTCGATATTGTTAAACGGCTTTCCAAGAAGCGACAACATGCGTCTTTCACCGTCTGAACGAGGAGTAAATTCGCGGCTTGCAAGATACTTTCTACGTTAGATTTGTTTAAAAAGATCTCCCCGGTGTAAATAAAGTGCAGTATGGCTCGCATTGTTTCAGGACCAATGCCGTTTAAATAAATAGACTGTTCCGTGCTTTCTTTCATGTTTCCGTTAAACATTGCTAAGAAGTAGTCGGAGCTTGCCGATAAGATGTTCCTGTGCGCTGGAAATTCGTGGTTTTCAATCTTGATTATGACATCGCACATCACTTGATTTTCCCGTAGTTTATTCAATCTCTTTAGAATCTCTTTTGAGTAGCGTTCATCGCAAAACTTGTACTCTTCCGCGACGGACGTCGTCGCCGGCGAAGTCGCGGTCATCGCCAACCAACTAAATGATAGTAGCGTAAACACTGTGGCAATTTCTACGAGAACGTTTATGAATTACAAAAAAATTCATTTGCTCCCAATAAAAAGCCGTTACAACGTTTCGCGTTCTTTTTGCTTGCGCGACCACTTCGAATGTCCCTTAATTTGAATTAATTGCGATTCATGACGTCAGCAACTGGTAGCTTGGCAACAACACATAGCCGAAAAGAATCGACTGGTTTTCTGTGTATCTTTATGACTCTGTTGGTTTGTTTCTTATAGTTTTATGTAATTGGGCGAATGAATAAAATTTTACCGACCTTACTGGATCTTCTATTTTATTCTGATCTTATTGAGATTTAATAGGAAAAATTAAATATTTTTGCCTAGTTTACATCGGTTTCAATTCGTAGATACTTGGCTTTATTCTAATGATGTTCAATCCTCTAAATATTTCTTGCGGTGCACTTGAGAGAATAGATTTCCTACAAATTAGAACATGCAATCGCAACAATACCATCAAGGAAGTTGGTGCAACCTTTTCCAAGAAATAACTTTACTTTGCATGTGTTCATAATTTTGCAATCAGTTTTGCTATGAGAATGGGCAAAAGAGTTGCTGTTGTTAGAAACACATGGTCCACTCGTATAAATGATGAATTCTCCCAGTTCTCCATAATATTTATCAACGATGCGCAAACTTGATTGTTGCTCTAACGGTTTAAGCTAAAACTTTTCAAATTCTCGGTATTTACAAATGGGGATACGTCTAGACCGGTGGTCTAGACGAAGGTATTTCGTTTCGTCTGGAGCGACGCATAACGAAACATAGTTCGTCCAGAGGAGTAGATAAAATAGACAATAGACCCAAGAAAGTCTTTTGGATTGTTTCGTTCGTTCCTCCGACAACGCTGGACATGCGCTGGACCGATGGTCGACGATAAACGTGAATGAAATCGAAAACAGTCCAACATCGACGCAACATCATGCAAAAGCAAAATATTCAATATTGTACGAGAAAGCATTGGACATTTTGAATACAATTGTAGAAAATAGCGATGTAAATGTTGCATCTACATGCGACATCAATTTATTTGATTTACTGATTGATTCATCGATTGATTGATTGATTGATTGATTGTTTCGATCAATTCTTGCTGGGGAACTAAAGTCCGACCGGCTATTATCACACATGTTTTTCACATGCGTGCAAACATGCAAAAGGCTGGCTGATGCAATCGTCTTCCGCTCTAATGTTGTTTACAAACCTTATAAATCTTATGCAATACTCAGCCTGTTCTGAAAGTGCTTACACGTCGAAAGTTTACTGCACGTAACCATTATTGGACGATATCTACTGAAAAAGTTCGGCGAAGATGGCGGACGAGTTTGATAACGTGAGTCAAATAGTTGGTGAATTTTTGTCTTAGCACGTGCATTTCGGTTGCTTTTTGCCTCAGGTCTCAAAGCCTTTCATGGGTTTTCAGGTTTTCGATCCGAGTATGAAAAAAAAGAAGAAAAAGACGAAAAAGATCGTAGATTTAGACGCTCCCGAAGAGCCGACAGAAACGGTGAAGGTGGACGAGCCTTGTAATGAAGACACAAACAAAGAAAATCATGAAGATACGCCAGGAAAAGAAATCGGTTAGTAGTTTAAGCGGTATAAAATATGACCTCTTTAATCAGATATTAGGTTTCTTCAGTCTAATGCCTGGCAGTGGCACTCGCCGTGGGGATACCTCGCCATCTTTAGCTAAACCCATCCAACAAACTCTCTTGTTTATTAAACCCGTTTACAGGACGGCGTTTGCGAAGATATGTTGTCTTCGTCCACACCATTTACTTATTTGGGGAAGACCCCCATTTTTGACGGTTGGCCAAGTCATCTGCTAAAATCGCTTGTTAAGCTGTCAAGACAATATTCCTCAGTTTGCCTTTGACTATTTAACTTCCTCTAATACCAGATGATTTTTACTTGTCCCAGGGAAACTTCGTCATAAAGCCTGGTTTCCATATGGTTGTAACTGTTATAAAGATATAATTGCAGTCTCTCCAATCAGGGGAAATAGAACAGTTCCATACTAAATAGTAGTAATATAAACGTTTTCTATGAGATTCACTGATAAAGATAAAAGATGTCGGCCATTGAGAGATTTCATGACTCTTCCTATTTGACAGTTACAGCTTTATGGAAGCCTGACTTAACAAGTGAACTTGTATTTACAAGTTCAGTTCAAAAAGATTCTGTTTCCACCCCTTGCAGCTCTGCTGAATGCATGCCATTAACCTGTTGGCTGGCAGTACCCTCTAATCTGCTCTACTGACATATTTTATTCTGTCTAACACCAGATGATTTTATTCATCAGGGGCCGGTTGTACGAAAGGTGGATAGCGCTATCCACCGGATAGTGATTTTTTAAAACATTCGTAAAACTTCTCATCAAGCGTTATAAAACAAGATTAAGATAAATGTTCATAGACTAAAGGCCGCTAAGTTTATTATGTTAGCTAATACGAAAGTTTTGTCGTTTTCTGTCCAATTTTACGAGGGTTGAAAAATCCACTATCCAGTGGATAGCACTATCCATCTTTCGTACACCCGGCCCCAGGGAAACATTTGCTGGTGGATGGGTTGTCTGCCTATTTCTCTTGTTATCCATTGAGATGCAATAGGGCCCATACTTCTTACCTATATAGGAAGGACCTTGAGGTGCTACTATACAAGCTTAAATGGCACAACTGTGAAACTAAACCCTTTTTATTGCAACTTCAAATTTACGAGCACTAAAGGAACGTCATTCTGTTTACAGCAAATCAGCAATCTGAATTCCAAATCTCTCTCACGAAAACTTTTCCTGTGACGCAAAATAAGAAAATAGATTATCTGTTTTGTACACCAACTGCAGTAAACTATATGACAACAGGTTTTAGAGATTCCCGGAAAGATCTTATGAAAATTAGTAAAATTAGGAAGTTTATAGTTGCAAAATGTTGAAAAATTCGGAAAATGTAGCCCTCCGAAATGGGCACTTTTTTATACTTTTTGTGGGTAGCCTGCTTGCAGGCTAACCACTATGTTATACACACTGAAAAAATTCCGTTTGTCCCGTCCGCGTTAATTTATTTTAATTTATTACAATGTATGACCGGAACGTTTATTATTA
>JAODVM010169509.1:1359-14412 GCA_025400095.1 Phenganax marumi
CGAATTTCCTGACAAATTTGGAAGTTGCGTTCCACGTAAGTGTATTTTATATTATGGCTACAATAGCTTTGTAGGGTAGTGTATAACTACTGTGAGATTTAAGCTCCTTATGAAAAACTTTTAAATTGTCACTTTTCTATCTGCTGCAGCATGGGTGCAAATTTTGAGCGCCAACAGAGAGATTCAAACTTGCTTACATAAGCACGCCTTGTGTAGTTATGTGTACATTTTACTCTATATTCTTTTGAATAGAAACAGCCATTGTGTATTTGAGTTGATTTCCTCTCATTGTACAAGTGTTTCCACACTCAAACTTTAAAAATCCTTTTTCTGTATCCTAGTATTCCTTTTTTCCTGTCAAAATTCCTTGCAAAAGTCTTTAAATTTCCTCATCAATGTCCTTGCAGACGCCCACAGAAATTAGTGTGTTCTTTATCGTCTTACTCGCAAAACCCGTCATTCCATTTCTTCTACTTGGTGCTAATCTTTTAGTATTAGCTATGAAACTCATCTAGTAACCCATGATGTAATCTGCACGTTCTTTCGAAGCTTGAAATTGTTGCTTCGAAGCCTTCGATCAGCTCGCGAGCTCGCACATAACAGACCGCTGAACTATATTACACACATGACTAATACGTCAGAGCCATAGCACGGTCATGGTCAAAGTAGGGTCAAAGCAATGGATCAGAGGGTTATGGGAAATGTGCATATTTAATATTCACTGACCTTTTATCGTCATATACGGTCTAGCCAAGATCTTGTTTTTGTTTTGATGACCGCTCATATGTACCAAAGATGCATGGTTGATGGTATTTTACTTTTTTGATGTTTTACAAAATATTATAAATATCCTTGCAATTTCGTTGTATGACATCGTTTTTCCTTGCACTTTCCTTGTGTTTTTCAATTCCTTGCATTTCCCCTTACAAAGGCCGAAAATTCCATTTGCATGGAAGAATCCATGCAAGTGGAAACTCTGCAGATTGTACTTGGTCATGTGTTAGGCTTCGTGTAATGCAATGTTTGATTGACAATTCAACTTGGCAGTTTTGCCCCGTTGTGTTCGGCCGTCGAATCGTGCGTTTTGCCATAACCAGTTACTAGTGCTTGAACGAATGCCAAACAAGTGCCAAACATGTATTAATCTCTCGTTTCTTTGTAGTAGTTTTTCTTGGTTCTATAAGTCCGGGATTTTACGTTACAATATCACTTTTGTAGTTTTGAGGTTACTTACGTTGAGATTGTTAATTTTAGATACGACAAGATCCAGACGCGAGTACGAAGTAGACGGTCGAGATTATCATTTTGTAAGTTCTCGAGAAGAAATGGAGAAATCGATTCAAGATCATCATTTCATTGAAGCTGGACAGTACAACGATAATCTATATGGTACAAGTGTTTCATCTGTTCGAGAGGTGGCAGAGAAGGTACGAATTTCAGTACTGTACTCTAGTAAACAAGAATGTAGTCACCTGTTGAGGGATGAAATTTAGTTGAACACCTGTTAATATTCGTCCCCCTATGTAATTGTCATCTGGTGTTTGACAAGGAAACACAACAGAAGTTTGAATTATAAGTTCTCTAAAGAACGAGTTCTTCGCAAACACTAGTCTCTAATATTGTTTTTTTACTTTTAATGCATGATTTCCACTTCAGGGTTCTAATCTCGCAAACGCCTGACGATTTTATTCGTCAATGGTGTTGTAAATGGGAATACCCCTCGTGCACTCAACTAAGATTCAATTATTTTTTGTTAGCCTATCTAATAACTTACGTTCAGTTGCGTAGCCAGCCATGGCAACTGGTCCTACAATGCTAAATTTGAATATTCAGTTCTTTGGCCATTCGGACTGATAACTAAAACACTTCAAATGTACAAATACCAGCTAGCTACGCCACTTAAATCAAAGTCAATCACGAAACATGTCAAGTAAAGAGCCGCACTTACTAACTACAAAGTTTATTTCATGTTTTGCCAGTTGAACAGTAAAATTTAACGAAATGAAAACCTTGTTTGTAAACTTGAATTTGTTCAATCACAATTGTTCAATTGGTTCAATTTGTACAATCACAAACTTGAACTTGTTTTGATGATACATTTGTTTGCTCTGCATATACGTATGGCTATTAGAGTTTGTAAGGAATATTTTAATGTAATCTAAGTCCTAAGATCATTTTTTACAGAACAAGCATTGTATTTTGGATGTAAGTGGCTATGCCATCAAACGATTACAAGTTGCCGAACTCTATCCCATTGCGATATTCTTAAAGCCCAAATCAGTGGAAACGCTGAGGGATATTAATAAACGTATCACAGAGGAGCAAGCAATAAAGACGTACGATCGAGCTCAGAAACTGGAACAAGAATTTGCAGAGTATTTTACAGGTTTGTACACTTCGATTATGAACCATGTTTTTGTCGTATTGTTGACAGCCGACATGCAGCATATAAACTGCATCGTCATGTATTTGAAGCCAGGTTGTTCAAAAGCTGATTGGGATAATCCACATAGATTGACTTGAAGTTTTAAAGCAGATCCGCTTGTTATTTTTTTACGAATCTCGTCTGAGTGTATGTTATAACAGTTTTATGGCATAGAATATATTGAAACAATCGGACATACTAAAAACAGCAAATCGCTGTTCCTTTTGCAACGTGCATATACTAACTCTGTTGCCTTTTTAATTCTACACTTCCATAGAATATGCATGTTAAACGTAGTTCATGCAGAACCTGAATCTACAAAATTTGTTTCCACTAAGTTTTAAGTGTAAACTGCATGGTTTCCAGTGGGATGGCAGAATGTTGATGTAGACATATGACCTGTTTTTGAGAAGGTCGTGGCTGTGCGTTTCTAAAGGAGTGAATATTTTAATATACAAACGATCGAAAGGCTGTATTTTGTGACCACTTACCATGGCTACCTTCGATGAATATTTTTTCAGGTTTAAATGTCTCCCTATATTTGCTGCTCACCTGCTAAAATAGGGATTCTTACGCGAAAGTCGACGACAAACGGGAATTACTTTAAGTTTACACCCAAACAGTGATACCGTGCCTTCTCCGCGCTGTTAATTACATATTGATATCAAAATACCCATACTCGGTTTTCCACTAGCGAAAGTTGTCGAGCTGATCCTTTGACTTATAAGCTCTCGACTGGAACTTCGTAGATCTGATCAATTCCTTTCAGTTTTAACCTTAAAAAATTCACTTCGCGCGAAAAAACGTGCCAGTCGAAAACCGCCCATTGGCTAGCAATGTATACGGTACGAAAAAGTCTTAAGCGAGCCAATCACATTGCTAGATTTATTTTCCGCACGGAAAATTCCGCCTACTGGAAAACGGGCTTTAAGGCTGCTTTCCAGTTACACGTTTTTGACACGCACGTAAACGCACGAAAAAGTTAAGATTGTAACAAAACCTATCTTGTAAACAATCGCAAGAAGAAACGTCTAGAATTTTGAATTCTAAATAACCAGGGGTCTACTTGTTCTTGTATTTTTAAAAACCATAAAACTTTGAAGGATTTAAACGTTTAACGTGCATGCGTGTACGTGCGTGTCAAAAACGCGTAACTGGAAAGCAGCCTTTACGCTCATTGAAAAGTTTGCTAAGGATTGCGTAACAGAGTGCTTGCTCGACTGTCAATATGAACAGAGATGTGCGTGCCATAAATAGGGGCGTAAGTGATATGTTTGCATATTTCTTACCGGGGGTCCGCTGAATATAGATGAAGATTTAAGACAAGCTTGAGATTGAGACGTATTATTTTAAGATGTTTTATTTGTCAACAGCTTTGGTATCAGGCGATACTTACAACGAAATATATGATCAAGTGAAAGAAATAATACGACAGCAGTCTGGTCCAGTTATATGGATTCCTTCTAATGAGAAGTTATAGATCAGTGGCACTTCTTGTTTTATCAACTGATGGACGCAGTAGAATGAACAAATTTAGTAAAAAAAACATACTAATTAAGCTATAGATCTTATATTTTTTTATAGCAGTGGAACTTAATAGGGAAATTGTTTTAATGTGTAGTAGACTGTTGCCTTAAATTTTTAACTGGGGACTATTTTAATGTGTTCATTTATGGAAACTGGGATTATTTTTGGCAAATGAAAAACAAATCACGCAGTACTTACAGGAACATTATTGACTGCCTTTTCGCTGATAATGAAATGACTTTTCGAAATTTTGCACACAAGCTAGTGCAGTTTGTAAAGCGCTATGAAAACGAATTCTGTCGATGTGCTAGAAATTAAGCTTCGCGTAGAAGTGCTGCATTTTGCAAGCATATTTTGATTATGCATTCTCAGATCAACATTTGGGAATGAAATGTAAGGATAGAGAGAGAAGATGGTCTGGAATTTTTCAGGGTCCTTGTTCAGCTGATGAACTCCAATGGTCACTAGACACACTGTCTTGTCGGCATGATAAAAACTTCAAAAGATCATAGCCTTTCTATATAATGATATTCAAGAATGGAGGAATTAAATCAGAATTAAATTCCTTTTCCTTTGAAGTTTGACACACTTTCAGACCATCTCCTCCATTGATAATGCTACATTGCACCGTTGCTCTTCGTGAAAATAAGACAAACTGGTCTTTAGCGAGTTGCTACCCCAACCTTGTGCGTAGCACACATGCAAAAAAGTGACAATTTTAATAGTCATACAATAATCCAAAAGGGTTGTTCTATTACTTTTAGTATATTCATCGTATCGTATATTTCTGATTGTAATAGTAAAGATGTGCTATTCTGATATCTTATTGAATAAAGGTAGTATTTATACGACTGATCTCGATGTTTAGTTTTCGTAATAAAAAATGTGGATTCTTACATCCTCGTGCTCAGACTTCCAAATCCTGATCGAGACGTTTGGGGCACAGGGGTAGATTGGGATTCCTTTTTCGCTTCAGAGACCTTGTCCCCAGGCCTTTGTTTGCTGGGGCCAATTAACGAAAGCTATCGCGCGTAAAGAGTGGGCTATTTTTTTAGTCTGTTTACTCCTTGCGGGCCAACAACTTGCCCACTAGGGTCCAGGGCTTCTCGATCATAATAACTGTAACCGAGAAGTCCTAGACACGAGGATACCACAGGGATACCATCGGGTGCAAATCTAATAAAGTTAGTTGCGCACATGTAAATTTTCCTAGTACATACGTATATCTCGGTTTGGTAAGTTCGAGTTGCCACACGAACTATCATTTAGACTACAAATTTTTCATATTTCAAAAGTTTTGAAAAGACAGAAGAAGTTTAGTGATCGCTTTTCACACAATCCTAGTCTGCGGGGACCAATTTCAGATTTCTTGTCATTCGTGTCGTAAAGGCCTTTATCAAACATTTTTATTTTGGAATGTACGACAAGTAAACCGAAATCGATCCCCGCAGACTAGAATTTTGTGTATATCCCAACGCCTTATTGCGTATTCTGAGTAGAACTACCAGAATGCTTTTTGGACGTGTAGTGGCATGGCGAATAAAATACCCCCAAAACATCATGGTAGTTGTGTTTAGAAAAATGAAAAAGGGGAACCGACTATTGTCACAAATGACATGAGTGCCTGGGCGCCAGTGTGCGCTAGGTTTACTTTTCCTGAGGACAAAATACTCACCAGAGTTCTGCGAACAGTGGTGCCCCCGATCGTGGGTGACATACGAACAGCGAACAAAAGCCATTGCACAGCTAAGATTATTCAAATGACAGCATGTTTTTAAGTTAGCGCAGTATAATTCAAACTATTTATCTTGGTATATAATACTCCTGTTGTATATAATACTAGCTATAGTATAGAGTTAAAAAATTGTTTTTCCGTTTATTACTAGCTTATTTCCTGCAGTGCAATATATTTAAACGCAACATTAATATCCTTTTAAATGTATGAAGAACAATTTGTGATATTGCTTTTTGCTACTTTTATTGTTATGCTAATAATATAGAAAGCAGTGACTTGATAGATCCAGTTATTGATCATTTTGAGACAGCAGAAATATCAGTAGAATTTTTAACTGTGTAATTGACAACTTAAGAAGAAAATATGAGTGGTTTAAATTGTATTTTCAGCGTTTTGCTTTTGTTCACCATGTTGTTACTACAAGCTAACTTGGTGCTTATGGAAGGTATGTATTTATGATTAAAACTAAATATTATCCGACGTGGTGACAGTGTCCTTGACAGTACATTCACACTTTGATAACTTGTTCAATAGTTCGTGTATTAGCTTCCATTTCATGGACATTTTCTTCTCCCGAAACTACATTAATTTCAATCGTCACAAGGTATCCAGCCCGGCTGGATTATCAGGGCTCAGGGGCTGGTTGTTCGACAGTTGGATAGCGCTCTCTATCGGATAGTGAATTTTTCAATGTTCGTAAATTAGACAAAAGATACCGAAACTTCCATTTCGGTCAGCGATATAAATATTAGAAACTTTACTCTGTAGAAATCAACCGTAGCTTTATGTTGTAACGGTTGACAGAAAATCTCACGAAGGCTACAAAAAATCACGCTTCCACCTTTCGAGTAACCGGCCCCAGAAGTACAACATGATCGCTAAACCTATTGCAACATGTCAAGTACTCGGGTAAAAACGCCTAAGTTGTTCCTCGTGTTGTTGTTGCAACTTGTTTAAAGTTGACAAATTGCAGCAACATTGTTAACAACACTGTCCGAGGGGTGCAGCACAGCATTGTTCAATCCTGCTATATAAACCGGGAACAACTCGGGTGTTTTACCCGTGTATAGTTCATGTAGTTGTCTCGAAGTGGTTCATAGCTTAGGTGTTTTTGTTATACCGTACTTCCTTGATTAACCACCTCAGTGCACTTATTAGTTTGGAGACTGAAGAGATGGACGTTGGTCATTTGCTTTAAAAGATCACTGTAAACTAATATGATAAAAAAACACTGTTGTTTTGTATACCGAAAATCACTATGTATCCTCAGACTGCAGTTCATTTTTTCATGGCGCTTAGCTTTCTACAGGATTGACGTTTTTTTAAATGCTAATTTGTTAGATTGCACGGGCGCTATTGGCATCGCTGAAGGTGAAATTCCCGACGATGAAATAAGCGCATCTTCGTCGTACGATGATTTGTCTCAAGGAGCTCGTGGTCGACTGGGCATCAAATATCAACCGCCAAGAAAGTCAGGATGGTGTGCCGGAGTTAACGATCAAAACCAATATCTACAGTTTGACTTAGGTACTGGAGCATTAAATAAGTTCCACTTGCAAAACTACCCATGGCAACTGGTCATGCAACAGCATTCCTTGACCAGTTGCCAGTTTTTATACATAGATCACGGATAATGCATGACAAGAAATTTAAATAAAACATCCTTGGAAAATTCATTGCATTGCACTCTGACTTACACTTTTGCGACTTCACATGAACCACAGAGTCCTAAGACAAATGCTCGAATGAAAAGCAGATTAAAGCAGAAAGTGCGCACTGCGAAGAAAATTGAGATGAGAAAAACAACAGTGGCTTCTCTGCCATTTAGTTCACCGCAGCTGTCAAACATTAAACTTAAATTTCTCTATAACTGTATAAGATGAGACAATATGAACGTTTCCACTCATAAACATTACTTTGCAATGTTGCAGAAGGTGACAGTGAGCTTACTGGTGTGGCTACCCAAGGTCGAGGACGAGAACCTTATCAACATTGGGTCTCCAAATACTACATATCTATGCGTGAAGAAGATGGTCCTTGGTTTAACTTCAGTAAAACAAACCAAGTTGGACCCTTTGTAAGCATAAGTCGTAGTTTTGCATAGGCATAGTTATATGTAATATACTGTATTCATAAAGTAGTATTTTTCCGCTGTTCGCTGTTCCGATATGAGTTCGATACAGATTTCAATCATTTAATTCATGCTGTAGATTTTCAATGGAAACACAGATGCCTCCTCCATAGTGTTCCATTCTTTTGAACGGACTGTTACAGCAAGATACGTCAGAATTCATCCTGTTGAATGGAATGTTCAAATTTGTATGCGTGTCGAACTTTATGGCTGTCTCGGTAAGTGTTTTTGTCAACATTAAAAGACAACTATTCGTACCCACGAGGTAGTTTAACGATTCCTTTCCGTGTAGCTCATCTCAACATTGGATTAATATTCCAAATAGATAGCAACTAGCAAAAAGCATTGAGAGATAGCATTCGTTGATACTTTTTAGCGCGCATGTTTACAGAGATTTTTAAAACTTTTTAGCGGAAAAGCTGGTGATTGGAGACGACGGTAAGTCTGTAATTTCTTAGCACATATTTGTTTCTGCTAGACTGGTTGCTACAACAGTGCAACCCCATTTCAAAACAATTTCAGATGTGCATTGCTTGGAACTAAATTTCATTTCAACTCTTCTTTTCTTCTAGATTTGCTCATCATGTTCATCATCCTGTTGGCTCTGGTCTTTTTCTTTTTCTTGCTTTTAATAACTCTTTTGCTGGCAATGAGACGGCTTTTAACAATTCTCGAAAGGTTTGCAATTTGATACTTTACAATTTTTTAGTATCTAAAGTAGATACACGCAATTTAAGCTCCATATAATTAGTTCGTATTTTAGTTTTTGTGTCAGTCAGTCTTTGTTAGGGAGTGTTCGGTACACCAACTTCCTTGCTCCAACTGTCAGGGTGGTACAAAGTAGCAAATGACAAAGGAATATTTTGTGGCTTTTACTGTAATAAGTAACAAAGATCGCGCTGTTGCGAGGCCCTCGCGCATAAAAAACAAGATTGCGGTTCCTATATATACACGAAGTATATGTGATTAAAAAGTCTTTCAAAAGTCTAAACAAGATGACAAGGCATAGTTTCAGGTGTGACGTAACTGCAAACATGTGATATACCACTGAGTTTGACGTGCATGTAATACAGAACAAATATAGTCTGCAGACGGTGTAGAAATGTACATAACAATAATTTGATACAGATTTCAAACCACCTACATTTCAATAATTTCTCTCTATAGACGAGCCATTGAAAAATCACAAGCTGAAATTTCACTTCGAGATAGCATTGATGGAGACAGAGTGTTTAAACTGGATCGTTCTACGGATGATACGTACATCCCTGAACAGCCAACCCAAGGAACATTCACGGCAAAAACCAGGCAAAGCAAGAACGGCAACGAGAAAACCAACCCCCAAGTGTATGCTACAATTCACAAATCTAAAGAGACGTCTAAGTCGGTGGATAGTTACGGTTATGCTGAACCAGACACAAAAGGAAAAGCAAAGAAACGCAATGATTCCAATGATCCGAAAATAATCTTGGTAGATGCGGACGAAGAGGACGAGAAACGCCGAATGAAAAGCACGAATGCAAGATCTAAAGATGAGCCAATGGAGACGATCGATCTGTAGAGCAATTTGGAACTTTCATATGATATGCTGCTTTAAATTTGATTCTTTTGCCAAAACAAAAAAAAACATAGACAATTTCGTTACAGTAAACCAATCTTGTAAGTCGCCCGTTAAGGGCAATTATCCTGGCTTGCAGGATGGTGAAATAGAGTGGTTTTACTGTAGTCAAATTCTCAGCCCATGATCAATACATTTTTTTAAATTGATTTTTTGGCGATTAGGCCTGATTCTCATATATCGCCGAAGCCGGCGGCCCTCTTTGTGTTTGATCATTAGAGAAGAACATTATTAGAGCTAGACAATAGAGTTTAAGCATCAGTGACCAAGCAAAATGTACGTCGCCGATCATCGGCAGCATAGGAGAACCAGGCTTTACACATTCATATTACAACTTAAGATTACTCAGTTTCTTTTCCAGATTTACGTGGTCTTGAACGATTGGCAAGACCCTCATTTCTAATTTCTCCAATTTCTCGACATACTTGGTTTCAACGTTACATTATCGATGCCATGTTGAATGAATATGAGTTTGCAATTCAAATTTCATCTATCGCGGTGAAAATCGTTTTTTTTCTTTAAATCTCAGATGAGTGGTTGCACACCACTGATTCTTTATCAAAAACAATTGATCTCCTAATATAGCAGAATCTGTCATTCACCATGCAATGATGCATTGGTATATTTTTGCTCGTAATATGCAGGAATCTTCAATGTTCGCCCCCATTTCACAGTCAGCTAGATGGCCTAAATAATATCGCGTTGGTTTGGCAAACCACAAGTACTCCGAGTTAGTAGTGTAATAGATCGACGCCAGTGAAATAGACTTCAAACGTTTTCAAAGAATGTCAAGACAAGCACTCTCTACAAACATTCCTCAGTACGGTTTGAGGTACGATTTTCTTTAAGAATTGATCCTACGTGCACGGCGTTGTCGTATTACTTGATTGTTGAATTTACCGCTCATGCGTAGCGTGTGATCGTTTTGCAGCTCTCCCACAATCCGGCAGCAGGTAAAAGGTCATGTAGTTATATAGGTCGAAGAATAAATAGAAGTGTTCGGGTGAAATGCTCGCTTTAAGGGCTACCATCGTGGAGTGCTGCAACTCCTGCAATTTGCCCTTGGGAAGGTCTGAGACGAAGGTCAACTATGCTCTAGCAGAGCACCCTCCTAATGTGAGGTGGTGGTTCACAAGAAACATCCCTGGCAGGTTATAGCACATGATACCTTGTAAGGTAGATGCTATGTAACCGTGTCAAAGTTGGGAAGTGCCACGGCCAGCTTAGTAAGTGCAATAAGCGAGGTGGTGTCGCACCATAACTCAATTCAGACTACTCTTCATCCGGATATTTTACACCAGAGCAAAACTTTCCGTACCTATTCATGAAAGTATTCGGGTTCGTTCTTCGCCGAAATAAGGCGTTTACACTAGATTGCAAGAGATTGACTGACGTGACAATATCGCCAATGTCACCCCCATTTTTAGCTTTTTCAAATATTTTACACGTGGTAGGGCAAGTAGGGCGCCTTGTACGCTAACATTAATGATCGGGGGGACTAAAGGGGTACTTTTTTGGACACACTGTACAAACCGGTAGTGCGAAATATTATACAACGCATTATTGTACAATCATATCTACGTAGTGCGTGGGTACAATTTTCATATTATAGCACTTTATAGCATTCATGATTTAAATAATTATAAATGGCAAATGTATGAGCATGGAAGTATAATCCATCTGCACATAACTAACGGAAGCCAATTACCAAGTCAATTACAGGCTACAGCGTAAATGATAGGCATAAATATCGACAACATTGCCGAATAAATGAAAGTGAGATGTCATCTAGGTAAATACATGGCGGTCTTTTATGACAGTTTTAAGGTCTTGAATATCGGCTGGTGTTACTCCACAACAGC
Organism: Phenganax marumi; assembly: GCA_025400095.1. NCBI lineage: Eukaryota > Metazoa > Cnidaria > Anthozoa > Malacalcyonacea > Clavulariidae > Phenganax > Phenganax marumi. The sequence goes on from JAODVM010169509.1 coordinate 12,658, forward strand.
CCCCTAGGAAAATAAATATATGTCAGAACAGCGAAGACCATTGTTATCTCCGCCAGAAGGTTCTGTTTTCAAACCTGTCTGCTTGTTTATTTGTTTACCTGATTGCGTGTGTACTTGTTTTTCGCTTGCCTACTTGTTTGCTTGTTTAAGATTAAAGGAAGCAATAACAGAACTGAAAACCTACCAATAACTCTTGCTCCACAATTTAGCCAGCTCAATGCATGCGATATAAAGGTAGAGTTACTGTCGATTCTACAAAAGACAAAAAACTTTGGCGAACTTCAATATTTATCACACGAAAATAAAATTCAAATGTGCGAGTCACACCAGTAACAAATGGATCTCAGAAGCCGGTGTTTCAAAAGTCGGCTAGGACAATACGCTCTTTCAAACGGGCGCAACCATTACCCATCATTGTTGATTCAACAAACAGACAGATGAAACAGTTATTGAAGTCCTTGCACCGTGTTAGAGGAAGCATTTGAATAAAATCAAAATCGATCTAACATCGATACAACACAATCCAAGATCATGCAGCAGTAGAAACGGACAGCATTGCATTTAAACGGATTTACAAGACGAATAAAAAACTGTGGTTCAACATGTTGCATTCTTCTCAACAGGCCTTTACTTAGCTAATATTGTAAAATGAACGTGAAAACTTGAAGACGTTCACACGTTAGTTTCTTTGCGCCTCACTCTCACGCAGCAGCTAGAGGGTTTATAAAGTAGTGATAAAATGTAACCTAGAATTCCACCATTCTTTACATCTATTAGGATAGACGACAAAAGCTTTAGTCGACTTTCCATTAATGCCTGATAACAATCCCTAAAACGAGATTGAAAATAGTAAAATTGCACAGCTCTTGGACAAAAGCTAGAGAGCGCATTCATAGCAAGTTGTGACCAGAGATCGACTCAAAACTACAATGAAATCTGTTCGTTAAACTAATTAAGTTTTCGTGCGAATAAAACAATTTTTACAACATATTTAACACTGAAATCATCAATCAAGAATAAAAAAGGTTCGTCTGTACCTGCACAAGTTCAGGAGCGCTGCAGTTCACTCCAACAGCTTCAACCTGAACGGGAGAATTTAGAAAAACGTTTTTAACGACAAGGCCCTAGCCAGGCCTATATAACCATAGGCGGCCCAGACATGTGTTGTTTGATCCTTTTTTTATTCCAAATGGCTGTTTTTTATTCTTACAAAGCTTCAGCTAAAGTCGAATACAGGCGCGTGTAAAGATATCACTCGCGTGTGACACTCGTGTGACACAAGTAGTTTTGTTACAAAATTACTTGTTTGTGCTTTTCAATTGTAGTAACTGCTTCACTGAATGCCTCACCGTGGCAAAGACGCATCTCGTCCTAAAAAGATTTAATGTACAAATACTGCATATTAAAATGGTGCAGGAGCATGAGGAAAGGTAGACAATTTATCTGACATATCGAATATTTGGTAAAATGCCATTGCAGTGTTTTTTCATTCTAGTTGTCATAAGCATGCATGAATGTACAAATTATACTACACAATACTCCGTGCACCTTGCAAGAAAATGCCACCCAACATTTTATGCTAGGAAACTCGTCTATCACTTCCAATATTGCTTTAGCTTCGGCCTAAGATGAATAATGGAATTGGTTACAATATTGCATTAATCCTGTCAGAACTAGATTAATAACATACATGAAAAAATTTCTCGATTCTGATTGGTTAAGAGCAGTGCAATTTTTAGGAAATACAGTGCAAAA
>JAODVM010169619.1:0-14409 GCA_025400095.1 Phenganax marumi
GCCTTGAGCTTTACGTCCGAAGAAATTGACAAAATTATTGACAGTATGGACAACAGAATTACGGCAGTTATTAAGGGGAAAGGTCAAAGAAGCAAATATTAGATTTATACAAATATTTTTCATTTTATTTTGTATGAATATTTCTCTCTAGCGGGGCACAAACGTATCTGTTGCGTGAATTCCATATTTTAGCAAACATCTAATAAATAATTTTAAGCTTCAACATAACGTTTAATTTTTTTCTAAAGAAATACAAGCGTATTCGTGACAAAATGAGCAATGGCTTTAATTTTGTAGGTGACATAAACAGTTTGATTAAGTTTAGCACATGTTACATTATGTTACACTCATGTTACACCACATGTTACACCACAATATATATATTTTACTTTTGTGATACACATGTTACAACATGTTACACCTACTTTTAGAAATAAAGTATACATTCTTTTCAAAAGATAAGTGTAACATGTGACTGTAGTAGCCGGCGTGATCAGTAAAATTAAAAATTATACCATTTTTTGCCTCGAGTGCTCTCTTCGCTTCAAGCCATCTCTTTGGACCGCTAAGTTTTAAGGCCAGATGATAGTGGTAACCACCATCAGTATGACACTCTAGGCAGCATGCCCAGTGTTGAGGAATGACTTTGCTTCGTGTTGAAGTGAAAGCCTCAGCTACAGCTTCACCAAAAGATTCTCTAGTTGGAAACTTTTGCAAGTCCGCGTGGCTGTAAGTGATTAAGTAAGTTCTTCTTGGGTTCGATTAAAAAATATCCATTTCACCAAGACTTGTTTCGGTTGTAAGGCAAACACAAGCACACTTGATCAATTGTTTTGCTATACCTTAAATCCAAAACTACTGCGAGATATTGTAGAAAAGATCCACCCCCCCTTTTAAAAGGAAATAACCCCCCCGTTATGTAAATTATTTGGATTTTGTCTTCAGGCACTCAGTTGTGCATATACTTAGTGATAGAATAAAGTTTAGGACGTTTTCTTGTCATTAAACCATTTTCATAGTTGTCAAAATCTAATATAACTCATAGACAATTCTGGAAAAAAATTCGTAGACTTTTTAAATTTTTTAACTTCATCCCCTTTCCCCCGTAAAGAATGTTGGTGTTTACGTTGCACTGCACGGAAATGGACTTTGTTAGAACCAACACTGTTTGGGGGGAAGGGGGACGGAAATAAAAGGATGTAATCAATCAGTTTGTGCATTTTTATCTTGATGTCGCAAGTTTACGTTTGTGGTTTACAGTATTTAAGATTAGTCTCTAGGTATTTTTTCCAAGATTGTAGAACTTAAAAAATGTACAGCATTTTCTTGAAGAAAAAAAAGCACATGTTTTTTATTGCATTAATGCGCAGGCGCAATACTAAATGACTTAAGGTCAACTATATGATTCCTAAATGAAGTTCTCCGCGTGTCTAGAGGTGAACCACCAGACTTTCAATATTACAGACGCGATGCAAGCGGTAAAGTAACGGTCTGGATGGGCATCTGTGGTAATGGTTCAGTCCTTGGACCATTATTTTTTTATGGAAATGTTGACGGGAATGCATATCTTAATATGTTGAACGAAAACATTATCCCGCATATGATTGGAAATTTCAAAAATCAATTGCAAGATGGCCATTTTCGGCGGTGGGCACAAGGTGGTGGGCACCAAGGTTGTGGGCACCAAGGGTTGGTGGCATAAGAATAAGCTCCTGCTCATCAACTGATTGCTGTACGTAACCGATTATTGGAAATTGTTGAAAGACGGGTAATTGCATTGCAGCTCCCGGTTGAATGGCCACCACGCTCACCAGATTTAACACCATGTGACTATTTCCTTTGGGGGTATCTTAACAATAAAGTCTTCTGCACGCCACCACAACATATCAACGATCTGAGAAGGAAGATAGAGCTTGAAGCAGATTTTTTGCGAGGAAATCCAGACCTTATAAGAAGAGTTGCCCGAGAAATGGAACGTCGAAGTGGTTTATGTGTACAGAGAAATGGTGGCCACATTGAATAACTGCAATCACGTTGAATGAAATATTTAATAAATTCAAGCTATCTCAAATTTTTAATCGTCCAATTCCACTTACTCAAAGTAACATTACTTACGCATTTCAAGTTCAAATTTAACAAGACATTTTTGTAAAACTGAATAGTAGCAGGCCCGGATTAATCATATGGCTGAAGTGGCTTATGCCACGGGCCCCGCACTTTACCAGTTCCGATTTTTGATTTCGATTTTGCGGCCTTAAAAGTAAAACAAACTATACCCCAAATGGAAAAACACATACAGAGTGTCTGATGACAAAACCGTCATCACGGAAGATGATGACGACGTCCAATTGAACGTGAATTGGTTGGAGTTGCGCATGTATCGGCTTCTCGTGACCAAAAATCTGGAAACAGCATTTCCCAACACGGTCATTGCGCTCCGCATCTACCTCAGTCTTGTGAGTTCCAAATGTTCAGGAGAACGACGTTCTCCAAACTTATATAGGTTGATCAAGAAGGTTAAGCAAGGTTAATATCATTAGGTTAAGCAAGTTTTCAAATTTATACTTAAAAAAGGGTTGACTTGTTTTATTTTCCAATATTTCTGATTCTAGGGAAATTGGGGGGGGAGGGGGATCAAGGACTCAAGGGGCCCCGTGCTGAGAGTATGACGGGCGGTGAAACGGCAATGGCACCTCTGATCTATGTGTGATCTGGTGTGACGTACGACAGCCGCGGCGTATATTAAATTTTCAAAACAAAATGGCAGGCTGGTAGTGAAGCGAACAGTTTAGTATTTCTTTTTATGATGAAGAGAGGTCCATTGGTGAAGAAAATTTGGTGTCACTCATAGCAAATCTTACTTGGATTTATTCTCCGAAAGGGTTTTTCTGAAATACTTTTTCATGCTTGACAAAGCCACACATGAAGCAACTGCAGAATGACTTCGTAGTTCAAACAGTTTGGCATGTATTTGTCAAAAGTAATTGCACAAAAAATGATTAAAAACTTAAAAAGCACATCTTCATTTGGTAATTTAATGAATATTAGATACTTGAATTACACAAAAACATCAAAACAATATTAACTTTCATACTTTGTGCATGAGATATTCAAAGTTAAAAATTTTCCGTGCTTGTGCAAATTCGACATTGCTTGCAAATGGACACTTTCAAGTTCGAAAAGGTAGATAAAACAACGTTCAACATGATAAAAACGAAATTTTCTGCTTGTTCCTTATACAGAATATTTTTCCGAGCTGTTTTGCGTTTAAATGTCGGAAAGTATCGATAAAAATGTCCATACTGAAAAACAAGGTCACAAGTCATCTTATTGTAAATATTAAAGCAAGTTAGTATAGATTACTTTTTGGGCCTAAACCAGGGCATAAAAGTTTAAATTCAGAAAAAAGCCCATAAAAGCACATTTTCTAACCTTTTCTACTCGAATATAGAACTATTTACGAATAATTTAAAGGGCTGAAGTTTACTTTTTTTCCGCTCGTTGTGGCTAAAAAACTCAATTTTAATATGTTATTTCCTGCAAAATGTGGAAATATTGCATGACAAAATATCTAAGCACTGAAATAATTTCCCAGTTTGAAAATGTTTTTCCCACTCCAGCGATGTAATATACAATAATAATTATTTACGAGAGTCTCTAGTGTATGCATGAAGAGTTACTCATTTCTCGTTTTAAAGATGGAATTACTTCACAAATTCTACTTTGATTCCCCTTTGGGACTTTCTGTTTCTTGCTTCTGCTTCGCTTTATTTTTTAAACATCGCGTTCATCCCGCTTTTTTCACGCATTTCGCGTGCTCGCGCTAGTCTCCCGTGCACCACACATGGATCAAGCAAATATAAGCGCGTTTCACCGCCCGTGTTTTAGAGCGCCCTGGCCACGGGCCCCAACAGGCCCCACTGCCCGCATACCGTTAATCCGGACCTGAATGGTACCTATAGTAGAGCTCTCAAACAGTGGAAATATTAGCCTTCACCAATTCCTCCTCTTTTCGAAATTTTTATTTAAACGTAGGATTCTGTTGTTTTTTATCCAATCTGTGTATATTGTATTTTTCTTGCCTCATATTTCTTGATAAAAGGAAATTTGATGGGAATAAAATTTTTAGAAACTGAGGAAGGATATTGACGAGACAGTTGTGGAAGCACTGCGCGGAATATTCAATTATTCATCAAACTGCTTAGTGGTAATGGGCCATTCCATTTAATAAGCGCACACCCCCTATTGAGGGTTCGGGTTGCACACCCTCTTGGATATTTTGTACTGTAATACCCCTCTGGATTTTATCCTGCCGTTCGATTTTCTACCCTCATGGATTTTCCAACTTTGTTTTGACCTATTGAGGGGTTTTCATTTTTAACCCCTTGGATATTTCTCCCTGGTTCATTTATTACACCCCTTGGACTTGGACAAACTTCAATTGCACCCATTGGACAAACTTCAATCGTTTGGTATACCTGTTGGATTTTTCAGTGGTTTACTTTGATACGACCTCTAGGATATTTGTGGCATTTGACCCTTTTCTACGGTGGCCGACAGAGGCCACGCATCGTTTCTTAAAAGTATGCCTCTTTCTTTCTTATTTCGTTGCTGAAAGTTTATATTTGACTTGCAGAAAGTTGAAATCGCTGCTTCGGCGTCTTAAATTTTTATAGCTGCAGCATCTTAAGTTTATATACCTTCGGCGTCTTAAATTTAAAGCTGCAGCGTCTTAAATTTCGAGCTGCGGCGTCTTAAATTTGTAGCTTCGGCGTCTTAAATAGCTGCGGCGTCTTGAATAGCTGCAGCGTGTTAAATAGCTGCAGCGTGTTATAGCTGCGGAATGATAGCTGCGGAGCTGCGGAATATTCATTTTATAGCTGCGGAATATATCTTCGGGTTATCAAGTTGCTTCTGTACCGGTTTGTTTCCTTTGAACAATTTTTAAAAAACTGCCCGAACTTATTTAGTGTCTCTGCGTTATTAGACATTCCCGACTGAGTTGGGAGATTGTGAAAGTTTTGGACTTTTGTTTCATCATATTGTTTTGAAAGGATAGAACAAAGCCTTTTAGTCGCAGATATATATAGCTGTGACATCTTATATTTAGCGCTGCGGCGCCTTAAATGTAGAGCAGGGAAACATAAATCTGTTGTATTAGTTTGCTATGCATACATTACGTGCTCAGCTTTTGAATGTGTAATGTCCAGTATACCGACTTAATACTTAAAGTTGAGAATACAGTAATTTCAGTATATCACACTTGAACTACAAGCCGATATCGAGCCAATGATCGCGTCAGTTGTTTGATTTTGTTTCAATGGCTTGTCTTACGATGATCTGGCGGGTGTCCTCAAGGAAAGAAAAGCGGTTGGTGAGGAAATAACAGTTGAAACGCTCTGTAAATTGATGATAAACTCTAGCACAAAAAATCGCAGTTTGCCCTTGATATATGTTGCGCGAGTTTATTTATGTCATATGCAAAGCACAGAGTGGCAATAATAGAGACTCTAGGTTTCGGCTCGGGGGTTTTTATAGTGAATTGCTTCGTGGCGGCACGATCGTTCAAGTTCTTTTCTCTTGCGATAGGCAACAAACGATAATCTGCTGGCGTTATTGCCACAGTTGAGAAATTACTTTCCTGGCCTTCGTTCTTGTTAGGGGTTGAAGAGGACATCGACGTTCCAGCATTTATAGGCGTAAGTTGTTCCTGTTGTGGAGCTTGACTGCCATAGTTATGACAAAATTTTGCATTTGCTACATAAGCTGCACCACATCGAGAGCAATATGCCATTTTTGTTGCATGCCATATATGGCATGCAACATTCATACAGCATAAAATTGGATGTCGCGACGTTTGTGGGTCACGGTGGTAAATCACGTGACAGATCACTGATCTGTGTACGTATACTGGATAGCGCATTTGTTGTCAAGAAGTGGTACCGGAAGTAAATGTGCAAAATCGCACGTAAAGGCCCCACTTTGTATAGATTTGTATTATAGAATCGTAGGGTTTGCGTTTTTTTGCTTTTATACGTTACTGATCGAGCCAATTCTTTCAATACAAATGAAGAACAATACATAATTCAAAAGAAACTTTTTCCATTTTCTCTTTGTACTCCTGACCGGAAAGATGTTGCTTTTTTTCACCTTTATGCTTGCGTTGCAAGCGAAAACCTCGCTCAACGCATCGGCAATTCAGATGGCATGCAACATGTACGCAGTGCGTACCTATTTTTAGTTCAATGATCAAAACAGAAGTATACAAGTGTTAAATGGACTATAAATTGAACGTTGAACTAAATGTCCGATGGACTTGAGTTAATTTTGGTATTTTTGGATCTCGTGATCACTTTGACGCTGAAATTATTTTGAAAAAACTTTTCATCCTTGTCCAATGGGATGATGTTGTAAAACACCACTTAAAACTTGCCTTGCGGACGAAAATGCACGGTTGCAATCATAATTGGGGTAGACGTTTAGGTCATGGTGTATGGATTTCCTCTGATAATTGCATGATCTGTGCTGAAAGAAAATTTGTTGTCCCAAAATCAAGTCCAAAAAGAAATATATCGGTACATTTAAAAATTTTGATGCTAATGATTTCTTCATTGCATAAATATCATTAGAAACAGCTACAACTTATAGTGATCCTAACGTTTGTTGAGACTTTGGAAATCTTTGTTTCTGGAGGTTCTTGATAGGAACGCACCCCTTAGGCATGTGCGAATCCGAGGAATTTCGTTTCTTCGTCGTGGAACAAAACTTGCTTCTGAATTAACGAGTCACCAGAAGGGGTCTTCGCGACTAATAAGACGCCTTTACTCAAATGAGCATTTACATTTACCGAATTAATACAGTTGAGGTTATTTCTGAAATAATAAATCTTAAAGCATCAAAGTCGACAGGTGTCGATAATATTCCAGGCAAAATCCTAATACTACCTGCGTACATAATGGGTAGGTTCGCTTGGTGCCGTTGAAAATTAGAACGGGTGCTCAGAACTACTGCATTACACGCGCTAAAAATTGGTATGGAAGCAATGAATGGTGATACAGGCGACGCTAGATGGTATAAGGATATATTCCCATTGGCTGGTTTTGCAGCAACAAATACGACTGACTCAAATACCCCGGAACAAGCTGCCAGTACAGTAGAGTTATTGCAAGATATTTTCACAAACCATGGCAAGACCTTCCTGCTGCCACTATTTCTAGTTTGCCGAAGTAGCACCACTGCTGAAGGAAAACCCCCACCCGTCCCCTCTATCGGTCAAGTTAAGTCTACTTTAAAACATTGCAGAATAATTTCTAAAACGTTTTCACGAAGAACTTGCTCTTGTAGTGCACTATATTATCTACTGTAGTATAACACAATGCAAATATCCAGCTATATACAACGCTGCATTGGTCATACCAATTCCCAAAGTGCGTCTCCTCAACTGATATAGTACTGAAATCTGACTTTCGTCAGATTTCAGTACTTCCTGAAATGGCCAAAGTCTTAGGAAAGTTACAGCTTAAACTAAACGGCAGTGATCTGAAAACGACAGCCAACATGCAATTACTGGTAAACGATCAACGGTATCTGCACTAACCTGCATCTCACACAACTGGTTTAATGTAACAGACAACTACATACGCGATAACAAGAATGGAGTAGACGCTCTGACGGCTGTGTTCATAGACTTCCGCAAGGCCTTTGACCTCGTGGATCATGGCATTCTGTTAAAAAAACTAGCGAAGATGAATGTGACAAAGGAATCTGGCTCTGAATACGAAGTTTTTTTGAAGATAGGAGTCAGCGGGTCAACCGTGTGGGAACGTTAGCATCCATTAGGTCATTAAGTGATGCCCTGTTGGAGTCCCTCAAGATTATGTAAACGACTTTGATTCCTCTGTCTCAAATCATCTATCTATAAACACTTCTAAATACGCAGACGATTGTACGCAAGGCGAGGTCGTTGCACAAGGGACAACAAGTTAAATGCAGGAAGTTCTTAATTCTTCGCTACAGAGGGCCACCGAGAATAAGATGAGGATAATCAGCCTCGCTCGTATTGGATTGTGTGAATATAGAAATAGTCAGCTCATAGAAGCTGCTTGGAGTGTAGTACGAGAATATCTGAAATGGAACCGTCGCGTAGATGAAACGGTAAAAAAAAGGTAATAAACGTATATTCTGTCTGAGAGAATGCCGCACGGCTCAACTACCACGAGAAGTTGGCCTCACATGCTACATGAATAATATAAGATCTGTGCTAGAATATGGAGCAGCAATCTGGAGCGGCCTTCCACATTATCTTGTGGACAAAATCGAGAGTACGCAAAACAGATGTCTAAAAGTACTTGGAATTGCTAGGGATACATTAAGCAGTATTCCATATAATATCTCGCACTAAAAGACATGAGCAGTCTTTTATCCCAAGGGCTATTGCTCTTTCGAATAAGTAAGAACAAAATCAGATACTATAGAATATAGATTAGACTTTTTATACTAACAGATACTAGATACTTAGTACATTTTAAAATTGTTGATATCTTACTATTTTATACTATTCCCTTTTTGCAAATCCGTTGTACCTCTGTACTAAAGATGGATAATAAAGATTATTATTACTATTACGAGAAGTTTTCAAATTAATTTCAGCATCAAAGTGATCAGGAGACCCTAATGTACATTATATCAAGTCCTTCGGACATTTTACTAAATATTTAATTTATAAAAACGGTACAAACGAACTGTCTCTTAGCCTCATATTAAAAAACTTCATTGGAGTAATAACGACCACATAGGCTATGAAAGCATTATTAATTTACAACGTTTCGGAGTATAGTGTGTTTGCACGTGACGTCACAGTTTTATCGTCCGCCATTGGGGAGTAAAGAACCAACATGGCGGCTCCTTATGCAGAAATACCAAATACCGTCTCAAAACGCTTCAGAAAAATGAATTATTCATGATTTCCTTTGTCTAATTTTGCAAAATCATTTGCAAGTATTGTAAAGAAGCGTTATATTGATAAAATATCGTGTGTTGGTGTTGATCCTCTTCTAATTCCGGAGGAAAAGTAAAGCACGGAATGCCTTCCTTCTGTTGAAGCTGTTGATGTCGTATCGTATTTGGTTTTGCAGACTAGTTCTTACAGGAAAGAACAATTTAAGAACTTTAGAAGTTTTCAAGCCTACAACCAAATGATCTCCGGTTTCATAACCAGGATTTTCGCTGATTTTCGCATTCAATGTCCACATTTTTTATTAATGAGAATTTAATAGTGCTATTAACAATGTCAACAGCAGTGCTTCCACGACTGTCTCGTCCAAAACCCTTCCACAGTTTCTGAAATCCTTTATTCCAACAAAGTTTCCTTGCACCAAGAAACAGGAGGCAAGAAAAATACATTACATATAGAAAGGACAATAATTCGGGGTACAATCCCTTTACATTTTTATGAATATTTGGCTAAGCATTCAAGCTCCTCTACATACACAAAAGTGAGGCGCGTGTAGTGATATGGTGCTCAAATTAGAGGGGTCAACACTTGCACGTCTCAGCAAGGTGCTCTATAAAAAGTTTTAAAGGTAATCGGAAATGGATTGTTAAGGTCTTCTGAAAACCTTTTGTGGTACCCATACTATTTCACAAGAAAATTTTCTACATGTAGTTGATTGGTTTTAGAATTTTGGAAATTTTTTCAAAGAAACTTGCAAGCTTTTGAACTCCTCGCAATTTGCCTTCATTTTTTGTTTTTCCTTCTTATTTCCTTGCAAAATTTATTTCTTTGCATTTTTCTTGCAAAAACTACTATTTCCTTCTGGCAAGGAAAAATCCTTGCAAGTGGAAGCCCTGGTCAACAGTGAATGCATGACATCAACATAAAAACGGATTATTAAGACCCATATGTTTGTGAATAATCTCATAAAAAAATGCAAAACAGAAAATTTATTAAAATCATAATAATGTTTCACCAAATGTTAATAATAAAGTTCAATCCACTAAATGATTAATGTGACACAAATCACATTAATTAAGCCATTCAGTCAATTGGGATGGTAGGTGGGCAAAGATTGACAAGAGCCGAGTAAACCATTATCATCCCGTCAATGAGAGGGACAGATTCACCAGATCTACAGACAAGATAATCTGTAGGTAAAATTCGTTGAAGGATGGTGTATTTCTGTCTTAATGTTCCAACAATTCTTTCGACGTGGATCCTCACTCTTGCAATTTTTCTTGTCTACTCTACATCAACAGGATCAAGTTTGTCTTTTCCCTTTGTGAAAGTGGGAATGTTCAGATCGGCATGACGAAACCAAACACTTTCATGCATTTCCCACATGTTTTTGCTACAACTTGTTTTTCTTTTTTTTGAACCAAAGAACTTTCAACAAATATCAGTTGTTTAATATTGTTAAGCACACTATTATAATAGATTATATCAATTCCATCTGGTTTAATAAACCCCTTCATAGTTAAAAAATATTCATAAATATTCATAAATCTGATTGTCTTGTTTATCAAATGTATGAGCTATACAAGTCTTTCTTCATCATGTAACAAACCTTCAGCCACGAAACACTATAAACGTCGTAGTATATACTCTATATATAGTATAGCTATACTTTATAAACGTTGTAGTAATTTTGTCCGTAAGGTCGTCACGGCTTATGGACCATCTTCTTCTACGTTCAGTTGACAAAATCTCGATTTCTTCGCCTTGGTTTGTTACAATTTTGAGCACTCGACAAAAAGAAAGATCCTTTCGCTTTGACTTGTCGTTGGAACATTATAAAACCAAGCAAAATTTCGACATAATGCAACAAATTAAGAAAAAGTTGAAAGATATAATAGTAAAAGTGTCTAACAGCACGCCTCTTTACTCCCCCAAATTGGCGGACAGTAAAATTTCGTGACGTAACTGTGACGTAGGTGCAAACACACTATAACTCCATCTTCATGTAAATTGATAAGATGTTAAAAATCGTTGCACTGACAGTTTGCTCGCGTTATTCTTTGCGCGAGCGTACAAAATGTCGTCCCCGAGAACTATATAATTAGTTGCAATTAGTATAGAGATAGTCTATAGAATAAATTAATTCTTTTTTAAACTACAAATTCCAAGCTACTAATTTGTTCATTCAAGTCCGGTTTAAATTTTTGAATGCGGAGGGCCTCGGTAATTTTTCGCTCCAACGATCCTCTTGTTTTATCAAGTATCTTAACCATGAGCTCTGGCGTCTGACTGGAATGGCATAACTTATAGTGCTTGGAGAAAGCCATATTTTTGTAAGACTTCGCAGTCGGTTTAGCTGCTGACCGGTAGTGTTCTTGAAAACGTACAACCAATGGTCGACTTGTCTCCCCAATATACACACCGTTATTCTCTGGGCATAAGCCACATTTGATCGAGTAGACTACATCTTTCTGTAAACACTGCGAGGATATAATGAAGATGATGGTGAATTTTTGCAGATGAAACATTTAGATGTGTCTTTGCATGATTTGTCGTAAGGTCTTGATTCGACGAGAAGATTCTTCAGTGTGTATTGGGGGGAGTTGAATGATACGTACGTCCAAGTTGCACCGTTTTATTTCTTTCTTTATGTCGTTGGTGAATGAACTCGAGACATAAGGAATGGAAAGCGTGGGTATTGACTCTGTATGTTGTTTTGAGGGCTTCTTTGGTTACGATTTTACTTGGTTGACGTATTGCAAGGTATAACCGTTTCGCTGTGCTCGATTCTCAAAGGTTCGCTCGGCTTCTTTGAGTAGGCTGTTGTTTGAGCAGATGGAAGTGTTGGTGTTGATTGTATTGTTGATGACAGCGTGTTTGACGTGTTCTGGATGATGTGATTTTGCATGCAACATCAGACCCTTGTTTGCTGTCTTTGTGTACCAACCAGTTTCTACGATTCCAGAGCTATTCACTTTGACTTTGGTGTTTAAGAAAGGAAGAATTAATTTGTTCTATAGACTATCTCTATTCTAATTGCAACTTATTATATAGTTCTCGGACACGACATTTTGTATGCTCGTGCAAAGAATAACGCGAGCAAACTGTCAGTGCAACGACTTTTAACATCTTATACATTTACATGAAGATGGAGTTATACTCCGAAACGTTGTAAATTAATAAGGTTTCTATAGCCTATGTGGTCGTTATTACTCCAATGAAGTTATTTAATTTATAGCCCATTTTACAAATGTGTACTTTTGGATACACTCTATATAGGTTGTTGCCAGTCACTACGCGTCACGTAAATCAATTTTACGTAATTCTATATGACCAATTTTATGCCTATGGAACTTGCTTGTGTGAATGGTCAACACCTCTCTTTGGCACTCATTTACATAGCCAGTTTTTGCCGTATGGCAAATTTTCTTTCATAACTGTGTACTTGAAAAGCTGACATTTCAGTTTTTCAGCATGTGTGATTGTCAATCAAAAACTTGTCGCACTTTTACCGTGTACACATGCAGTTAACACTTGTTCATGAAAATTACCTGTAAAATGTGCTCGTTTAAATGGGGCTTAATTTTGGGGAAGACTGATGCTTTAGTCGTATCGTGAAATTACAGAGAAGGTTGGACAAGCAGGTCGCAAAGCATCACGGGCTTCAGCGTTCAATTCCACGCGTGGCTTATCGAGGCTCCGACTGTCGTGGAGTGAACATGTCTGTTACTAAACAAATATTGAAGTATTCGAAGGACAAGAGTTTAGGCTGCGATACTTCGTGAAAATAATATTTTACTGCTGTATTGCTGCAATCCTATTATGACTTGTGCACGTGCTGTCATTTTGGCTCTGTAACCAATCCGTCTGAGCGAAGGAAATGTCTTTTTCCCAATAGTGAGGCTGTTCTTTCTACGTTGGATAGCGTTAAATCTCCGCGTATCATCAACGTAGATGCAATTTACAATTTTTTTTTACAATATAATTTTATTTAACTACGGTAAAAATCTTCAGTATACGAATTTTGATAACACCCCCCCCCCCCCAAAAAAAAATAACTGGTTCACAAGGTTGCCGTAGGAAGTCGGGACTATAAATTAATAGAAAATCTATCTGTAGCTTTCTTGAACCGCGATAATAATGGAAGTTTGCGAGGAAGCAAGCGTAGTGCTTAAGATGGATATGCTGCAAGGCATTGCCGTTGATTTGTTATTTGGTCAAACTTCTGCTTCGCTGTATTTCGTTTTTGTGCGTGCTGTGTATAAATACACTGAGCACATCATGAAGCAACAGTTCTATTTAACCCTTTAGTTTGACCCTATCCCTCTAGGGCTTGCTGATGAAAATCCCAGGATATGCTTTTCATTTGGGATTTCGATGTGGATCCTATATTGACAGCGAATACTATTGTGGTGGCTATGATTGTACTTGATTTAAGCAATATTTGATACACGAGAATACAATAAAAGCCTCCAAAATTATAAGAACCAATGTGCCGAATTATAGATTGTCTGAAAGTAAAAAATATGAAATGACAGAACAAGCCAACTGAGAATGTCATATTCGATTGGCAAAAGTATTAGACGCCATTCTACCGAACATCGAGTTGACAATGGTCACTTCAACGACCAATATCTCAAAAACTGCCGGGAGATCACCGAGATCATTCCAGCAGTTTCAAAGATTATATATTTGTCTTGACGAGTACAAAAATGAAGAAAACCGAACTATGAGAATTCTAGGTATTTCCTTTTGAAAATTGTATATGTAGACTTGAGTCAACACATCACAGGTAGTCGCCTATCTTCAAACATCAATATAAGACTGAGAATAACGTTACCACGGAGAATATTGCAGACGTCACCAGGTCCGTAGTAGTACTACTCATACACTTGCAGGTATGCAAGAAAGGTTCACTTTTCATATTATTTCCTCGATTTAATTTGCGTCGAATGCAAATTTTTATGCATAAATTCATCAGATAACGCGATGAGAACTCGCTCATGTGAGAACTCGCTAATTTGCTTGTCCAACCTCCTCTCTGAAATTACAGTTCTCTTGGACTATAATATAGTATATAATTTCTGTAAGGGTACTTATTCACCATTTAGATGCTGAAAATTTACTGTCCTTATTTCGTTCTAGATGATCAATCACTTTTGACATGCTTTGTAGAATTCACAGATTCCAATAACGCAAGAAGGTATGTGATTTTTTAGTGCAAAGTTTCTTCGAAACTTTGCAGTAATGTGATGAGTGGCGCAAATTCACATCAGTCAGTCAGTCATGCAGTCATACTGTCATACAGTCATAGTGTAAAATTTCCGGGAGGGGGGTGTTTGCAGGTATTTCTACTGCATCTTTCTACTAAAATAATAGACAAATTCGTGAGCATGCACCCCCGTTTTCGCTGAAATTGCCATCGAACACGTGCTTCGCGGCGAAATATTAAATAT